>LFZO01000090.1:0-87443 GCA_001578225.1 Pseudocercospora musae
CGAGCTATACTAGTTCCTACCTTAGCTCTAGAATAGTATAGTACTTAACGATAGTACTACGTAGCGTAGGCTATAACTTTGCGAGTAAGTAGCGTATACGCTACGCCTCGGTATAGTCGCTTAGCTAATCCTTTAGTACTACAAGTTCGAGGGCAAAGTTCTAAACCGTCTAGTTCTTATACTAACGCGCCGCCTTATACTCGAGGATTACGTCTAGTATACGATTTATAGGATCCCCTACGTAGTAAATATAGAAATCCTTAAAATCTTTATAGATATAAGTACCTAGGTCTTCGAGATCGTAGTTATTATACTACTTCTTATACGTATCGCCTACGAAGTATATAATCCTATATAGTATCTTACTATAGTTAGTACAATATATATTTCCTAATAAAGCAAAGATTAAGGCTAGTTCCCTTAGGAACCTCCTTGCCTCCTTAATAGTATTATCCCTAAAGGGTTTTAGCTCCTTTAGTCTAGGCTTACCTATCGTAATATCTATACCTATGTTTACTACGCTTAGTATAGGCGCCTCGCTATATCTTCGCGATAGTATAATACTAAGACTAAGCCGAGAGGGTAGGGTCCTATAGATACTCTCTATAGACCTATCCTTAGAATTACCGATATCCTAGTTAAACTCTAGCGATACTTAGCGATTAGACCGCTTAACGCTTATACTACGCCTAGTACCTACTAGCGCTAATCCTACGTCGCGCTATATACGTAGCCTAGTATTTTTACGCTCTAGCTCCTAGGCTTAGACTTCTTATTTAAGTAACTTCTACTCGGCTTTTAAGTATACGATTCGCTCGTTTAACGTAGCCTACTACTCGCTAAAGGTCGTCTAACGTTCTTTATCCCCCTAGGGGTAATCGTCGTTCGTAGGCGCCGCGGTATTACTACCTAACGTAGTTGGCTCGCTTACGCTTATTATACGGTATTCTATAGGCCGCTATAGGGATAGACTTATTAGAACTATTAGGGACTAGGTATATAGTAACGTATAGAACATCCGCCTAATCGATAACATAGTAGGTAGTAGAACTAACAAGTGCCTCCTAAAAGGATTACGTAGCGCGCTAAGTTAAAAAGACTATATAGGTTACGTATATCTAGCGTACGCCCCTAGCGCGCGCCGCTTAGTACACTTAGGGCTTAGTAAGAGACCTTACCTTATCGAGGTCCTTATAGAAAAGCTTATTAGCTAAACCTCGGCTAGTTATCTTCGAGATATTTTTAATAACTCGACTTATAAGACTCTTCCTATAATAACCTCGCTATTATATTTTAAGCCGTTATATTATACTCTAAGTCCTTATAGATTATCTTTAGTATTCTTATAGCCTTCGCTTTATACTAGTAGTAGTAATATATTACAAAATTAGTACTATTAGTATTTAGAAGGCCTCCTTTATAGATATATATACTACGTACCTTATCGACTCGCTAGCGGCCGTAAGGATCCTTATAATTATAGGCTCGAAGGGTTATAGACTATAGATACTTTACTTTATAAGATATAACTACTAGCTATCTACTAGTAGCTCTTAAAAGAACCTTAAACCGACCCTCGCTAGTACTATAGATATAGTACTTACTAATAAAGGTATTCGTATCCTTAAACTCTAGCTACTTTAAGATATTACTACTATATATAATAATAGTATATCTATAGCTCTATATCTACGGATTTCCCTTATCTAGTACTCTTTCTATTAATTAATAGAACTCTTATAGAGGGTTAGATATCTAGACGCTAGTATTATTAATTTCTTCCTTCTCGAGTCTAGTATTAGTAGTAGTAGTAGTAATATTCTCTTTAGTAACCTCCTTATTACTAAAGGCTTTATTAATATCTCTTATAAGCTAAGACTACGTTTACTTAGTATTAGTAGTAGCCTCTTTATTAATCTTAATTTCTACTAATTTATCTATATTTAAATCCTAGAAATCTTATTTATCGAAACTACTATCTTTAGATATCTTATATTCTTACTACTCTTATTATCTATATTTAGATCTTAGAAGAAATCGCCGGTTTCTAGGTCGCTAGGAGCGTTACTATAATATAGGTCTTATAATAGAATATTAAGATAATAAGTAAATTAAGAAGAGTCTATTATATAATAATAACAATACCTCTAATTAGTATATACTACTATTTCTATAGCTTTATAAAAAAATAAGGTATATAGAGGTTAGTTACGCGCCGGGTACGCGTTCCCGGCTAATTCCGCAATCTATACTATATACACACCATAATTAACGCTATCCCTGGGACGGAAAGACCCCGGGGTAGCAATGGACGACTAGATTATTGGCAATGGACGACTAGCAACTCCCAGTCTTGGAGCTCACTAAATGAAGTTAGAACTACTGGCACCTCAGGCGCCTCACGCCTCACGCATCACGCATCACGCCTCACGCCTTGTTCTCGAAGCTCTGCCGCCTGCCGCCTGCCACTCAGCACCCGCGGCACACCATCTCTCAAAGCAGCGCGCCCATCTGCCTTACCGCAGGGATCTCATACCCATTCTCTGCAACCCACACACGCGGCACCCGGGAGCCAGCGAGCCAGTGAGCCACTGCCCTTAGCCTCTGCACTCTGCTTGCTGCTTTGGGCCTGCCATGGCCACGGGCCAGCGACGGAGGAGAAAAGGGCTGCACGTCGCACGACCGCTACCCTCAGTGCTCCTCCATGGTATCACCAGATCTTGCCTCTTTGCTCAATCCATCTCCTACTGTCTGGATTCGACGACACTTGTGTACGCCGGAGCTGTCACTGGCTGAGCTCGGTGTCTGCCATCAACGACAACTTCCTGTCGAGTGCGAGACCTGCTCAAGCACCATCACCCAACTCACTGCCTCCGGGAAACTCCACACTCTGCTATATAGTTCGCCTGACCAGCTCTGCGTTTCAGCTTCCATCATCATCCAACTTCCAACACCTTCCCCATCCACCATCATCTCACATCATCTCCCAAGACCAAGTCATCAACGAGCAAGCGACTGCCACATACTCGCGAGTCCATCATTGGCCCACGCTATCCGCTTGCATCTGCTCACTGGCCGCCATTTGTCCATCTATCTTGACTCGAACTCCCCAACCATCGCGTCCTTCTGAAAGTCAATTGGCTTTCTCGGAGCGCGTCGAGGTATTTGACACCGCTCAACGCCCTTCTTTCATCTCAGCACAACATATCAAACGTTAGCTCCGCCTTTCCAGTCGCCAAGACATATCGCTGACATGCTCTCCAGATGGCAAAGCCCGGCAAATGCGAACACACTTTCAAGATGATCAAGTCAGACACGACGTTGATTCTATGGAACTGCAACATGTGCCACTCCGGCCCTCACTGGTTCATCTTTGAGTGCGCAAAGTGCAAGCTGAAGACTTGTCGGCCATGCACGCAAAAGGCGTCTTAGCATTCATCGTAAGTACGTGATCCGCTCAAATGCATTGCGAACGCTGTCGCTGATAATCACGCAGCACTTCACTGTCATCCTTTGTATTGCTTCATCGTTTTTGATCATGGGGTTACTTTGCAGCGTTACTGTTACACACTAGCGAGGAGTCTCAGGACCGAGGGCGCTCAGGCTGGAGACATCGAGCGGAATCGGATCGGATCTGGAGTCACTGGAGCAAACCCTGGAGACGGCGGCTGGGGAGGCAACATGTGTTTTGCTACGGGACATTGGAAGGAACACGGGGAAGAGGCTTGTCCGCGAGGACCTAAGAAGGATATATGACCGAGTACTAATCTAATGCTTGTGCACAATGTCGACTGGTGACGCAGGTAGCTTGTTACCGCCAGCTCAGAATAGCCTGAAGAAGGGCAGAAATCAACCATTATTGATGCATCAGCTACATGCTTACATGTACTTCTCCAAGAGCATCACCAATAGTGTGGAAGCTTTGGTCGCTTCCAGGGCTTTATCTCGTTACACCCATGTCCTGCACCCTAGCAGTAGCAACGTTGGCTTGGAAGTTTGCAAGCCGCATCACTTGCATAAGGATCGCTTATCACCCTTGAGCGGATCGTGACGGCTTTCGTGCACCATACTCGCCATAGTCAAGATCAGCAATTGCATCGAAGGAATCGCAAACATTGAAGATACATGGCCTGGCGAGACGCTTTGGGCATTACTCCGTCGAGCTCTGCACTTTTAACTTCCGCTGACCCGCAAGCACCTGGGCAAATGATCAATTGCAGGGCGAAGTGTCGACGGCCATCTTCGAGAAGCGAACCTGATCCAAAGAGCTCACCTTACTTGTCCGATGCGTGTATGCTTGAACGCAACGATTCCTGATCGAATCCTCGCCGACATACCGTCACGAGGCACCTTACAGCAGCGATCGAGAGCACCAAAAAAAGCGAGGTGGATGATGTGAGTGATAAGACAAAGTCGTTTGAACGAAATAAACGAATGTGACCTGCCTGCTCGTGGCGCGAACGTCGCCGAAGCTCGGTAGTCTGAAAATGCCTCTCTTAGCCTGACCAACACAATCATAATTCCAGTCTAGACGCAACATTCCTCGTCTTCTTCGCTCCGGGTATCACTGCTCGCTCATCTCCTGTCGCTGCTCCAATCCGTCGGTGTCTCGTAATCGTGTCGTATCACTTCGTCAACTCGTCGCCTCATCAAGCCCAACTCGTCGCTCCCTACATCGATCGCGGAGGCAGTCGCATTAATTTGGGCAGCTCTGCAGCATGTCAGTGTTTGGATGATCAATGAAGCAGTTCAAGGACACGAACTGCGCCGCAGGAGCCGCATGTCTTTGCACCAGAGGCACTGGCTCCGCACTTTGGGCCTAAGACATCGTTAGCTTTGCCTTAGCAGATGTCGGCACGGGCACGGAATATGGCGCACAGGAAGGGTGCATGTTGGGTACTGAAGAGTGCGAGGAAGTGAGTGTGACGATGTTCGTATTATGTTCGAAGGAGTTGTGTCAACGTGGAGTGCTTGAAAGTGTTCTCGGGCAGTGGAAGACAGGAAGCAGCTGATTGATAAAGGCGGGGTCGCTTAGAGGTATGGCACGTGCACACCCGTGGTCGGGAGATTTTCTAAGCTCTCGTGTTTTCCGATCTTGCAATCATTTTTACGCCGATGACAATATGTACAGCTTTGTATGGGACGACAACAGCTTTGTCATGCAGGTTGAGGACTTCTCGATCACACTTGCGCGGCAGCGCGTGAGCAGCACGACTTCTTACGCATGAGAAGTGTCGGCGGGGGCGGAATGTTCCGCAAAGCTTGCTTCTGCCGAGGACTTGGCGCACACACGACTTCCACAAGCTCATTGGCCTCCTGACTTCAATTGTACCTGCAGTTCGAAATGACCTTCAAGCCAGTACATCGCTCAAGAGTCAAGATGGCATGATGGCATGACCAGGTGATGGTTGCGTGCATACCTCTGGTCATGCCTTCCTCATGGAGAACATGAGGCGTCTATCACAGTATAGCGGTAAGAGCGCAGACGTGCCCAACAACAGCATGTTCTCCCCAAAGGTACCCGTACCCTATTCTATTCGCACTGCACCGCAGACCCACCCCTTTCCGTGGTTCGCCTTCACGTCTTCTACACACATCTGCCACCACAGGCTCAGAGGGGAGCTCATGCCTGCGCATCTTCACTCATTCCTTGACTATACTCTCTTTCAACATGTCTCCAATTGAGATACTCCTTCTTTTGCTCTCCGTCCACGCTTGGGCCTCTCCTTTCCTTCGTCGTTCCGCCCCGGGTTTCAACTTCGCTGGCGACGCACCTTTCACGCTAGATTCCAATACACTGGCTTCATCCCTTACTTGTCCTTATGGAAACCCCACAAGCTCCTCGCCTCCCGTATTGCTGGTTCACGGTACAGCGACAACAGGAGCTGAGTCTTGGGGCGATGGCTACGTCCCGGCTCTCAAGGCGAACGGTTATACAGCTTGTTATGTCACGATTCGTATGGGGAGACTGTGTCTAATGCACGTCGCTCACTAATTTGGTGTCAGCGAATCGATCAATGGGCGATATGCAAATCAATGCTGAATACGTAGCGTACAACTTGCATTACATCGCAACACTGTCCGGCGGACTCCAGACTGCTGTGATTGCACACAGCCAAGGCAATCCGAATACACAATGGGCTCTTCAATTCTGGTACGCAAATGGACGCCTTCACCCGTGCTGCTTGATCAATTACTGACGACATGTGATGCTGTTTATAGGCCCAGCACACGCAACGTGACGAGAGCCTTCGTCGCGCTATCCGCAGACTTTTCTGGCATTGACATTCTTGGCAGCGACACTCTGTTCCACGACATCTGTGAAGCTGGTGTATGCCAAGCAGCCCTCTGGCAACAAGCTGCAGGTAGTGAATACTACAAAGCCCTCCATGCCGCGAACTTTAAGAGTCAAGTGCCAACGACGTCCATCTGGACACAAGTGAGTGTCCGACTGAGCTGCTGCACGCGCTGCACTAACCAAGACCATAGTTCGATGGCGTGGTAGCGCCCTTCTCGGAAAATGCACAGCTGCCGGGAGCTACAGTCCTTTCGGTCCAGAACCTCTGTCCACTACGACCAACGACTCATGTTACCATGACCATCTCCTCGGCCGCATTCGCCCTGGCACTCGATGCGCTAGATCATGGCGGCATCGCAAACCTGTCTCGCGTGAAGAAGAATAGATTCAGCATCTGTCTTCGCGCAACAGCAAAGGGAATGCGAGTGTCTATTGCCAGTGACTTGCAGAAAATGCTCGTAGAATTGATCGACGGGTTTTTGTATGACACAGCATTCGACATCCATGCCGGCCTATGCTAATGTGTCCTACAGACTTGCTACACCGATGCTCGAGTCTGAGCCTGCTCTTGCGCCTTACGCGCAGCAATAAGTTGTTGACTGAAGCTATTCAACAGGAGGTGCGGTGCGGTGGGCTCCTAGCATTCGCCGCAAAATGTCATGACCCAGCCTCTGCACGGAAGCGGCAACACAGCACCGCAAAGCCAGCATTGTACTTCAAAGTCTTCCAAGTGTTGGGCCAAGCGATCTCTTTCCACACGTGATATCAATCGTCCGCCGGCAATAGTGTCATACAGACCATCCGCTGCCCTTGGCGCCGCCTCCACCTGAAGCGTGATAGACCCACGGTCAGCAGATTGCTCTGACATTCAGCTGCTGTATAAACATTGCTTTCTTACCAGCACGAGGTACCAAATGCCAGGCGTGTGCGCTCGTTTCTGCCAGACCTGAGGAGGACCATTGTAAAGCGCGTGCTCGGTCATTGCCAAGGCATACGGTGGCACGATGCGGTATGCGCATCGCTCGATCAATTCATGTTTTCCGAGATGCTCCGCGACACCAGTAAGTAGCTGTCTGCTGATACGATCCCAAAGGTCCTTGATAGCGCAATCTTTCACAATCCCGATGTCGAGCAACAGGCGAGCCGTATAAGAGGTTGGCGCAAGTTGGTCCGCGGCCCATCTCTTTTCGCCGCAGATTTTCAGTTGCGGCGCATAGCGTAGGTCCAAAGGATCCTTGAAACCGTAGCCTAGCTCGACTTGGAGGTAGTAGTTCGTTCCATCGAGTGCCTCCTCAATTGTGGACGGATACAGATCCTCCACTAAACGCATTCCTTTGACGAATACACGCTCGTGGTTCCTCATATCGGGGATATTAGGCTTTCTGTTTGCGGTAACCCAATATGGTACGTGGGACTGAGGCGGAAGCGTTCTGTGACTCGGTGCTCCGGACGACGGTTGAACGTGTACTGCTCCCATCGGCGAGTCGGTGGGACCGGTGCCATTGGGTTTGGAAGCGGCCATCGTGGAATGCTGTTGAGAGATATGACTTGTCGCCAAGCAATGTTGGTAGAAGAGATGTACGAGGAGATTGCGTCGTCAATTGGAAATAACAAATGCGACTCCCTAGCAAACCCGACTCGACCCTTCTATCCCTAACGTGCGCGCCTTCCACGACCGCGTCCTCCAACATTCGACCTTTGAATCACTGGACTACTCATTGCCATGGAGCTGTCCAGGATTGAGCTTGAGAGATTGATGCTACCTGGACTTCTCGGCAAAGCATCTGCAGCAGCGACTTGTGCTCGCATGCGGTTCTGTAGTCCTGCCATAGATGGTGGTCGCATCTCAGAACGGTCCCCCGGCGAACTTGCCTGCTGAACGGCGCTCCTTCCAACAAATGAGACGAGCTCAGATTCTGAATTGCTGTCGTCTTCTTGCTCAGTGTCGGTGTGCTGGTAAGAACCTGCCTCGGGAACAGAATCGTCCAGATCGCGACCCATGCCCATGCCCATGCCCATGCCCATGCCCATACCCATGCCCATGCCCAAATCCTCTTCGTCTCTCGCAACGCCGGTAAGCTCCGCTACTTCGAGCTCCTCCTCGACATCAGGATCATTTTCCTCGGGAAATTGAATCTGACTACCACCCATCATGCTGTCCTCGTTGAAAGTCGTCTCAGCAGTGGTCTGGTCTCCTTCCCCATCTGCATCCGGAATGTCTGCATCCAAATCATGCTCCTCGTCTCCCCCGCCCGCGTCTTGCGCGTCCGTAGTCTCAGCGGCTTGCTGTTGCGCCTCTGCCAGCTGTTGCTGTGCTTGCATATCTAGCAGACCGCGTTCCTGCCTCTCGATCTCTGCCTGTTCCTGTCGTTCTAATTCCTCCTCTCGCGTTGCTTGCAAAGTCTTTGGAACACCTGGAGGCCGGATCCATTGTGCGCCAAAGTTGCGCACTACCGCTTTTCGCTGTTCAATGGCCGTTTCGTCTGCGCATAGAAGTGCTAGCGGACTTCGCGCGTGATGTAGCTTTCTCTCCTCATCGCGTCTTTGCCGCTCGCGATGATTGTGTTGCTGGTTCTGTGCGTTGTTTGGCGGAGGAGAGTCGGCGCGTGGGCGATATGTCGTGCGCAAGAAGGAAGACTGGTCCTCTTGAGGAGGAATGAGTGGTAGAGCGAGCATTGTATCGTTTTTCTGGTGAGAGATGTGAAGTGCAAATGAGAGGAATTGGCGTGTATGCTGCACCTACCTTGCTGGCGAGCGCAGTTGCGGTCCGAACTGTCGATAATAATTTGGCAGCTTTAATTGAAAGGAAGTCGGTGTTGGTTTGTTGACGTGCATCGCGCCAGCGGCAACTTTCAGTATGACTCAGTGTTTCTCAGCACGCTTCCGAGCGGCGAGTACGGCCCGCCCCTAGCGGAGCCGCGTTAGTCAGCCAGCAGCTCAAGCACTTTAAAAAGGCTTTCTGCAAACTTGAAATCCTCCCCATACTTAGTACGTACCCTTGAACCACCCCTACACTTCGCACAGTTGCTAACAACCTCTACAGCCTTGTTGAGACGTGCCCGCTCATGAATGGGCTTCGTCCAGGAGAAGGGTCTGCAGTGCACATCGCGGTACACTCCTTCTGTGCCATTCCTCCGGGGGTGGCATCGGCGCAATTTGTGAGTTGACATCCGTTTTCAACCCCCCCTTGCGACATGCACTGACCTTTGTCTTCCAGTTGCTGGTCACCTGCTCATCTGAGCATCTTTTCATCAGTTCGTTGGCCTTCGGGTTGGCACCTGGAGAAGAGAATCACCCAAAAACTGGCTGGCCGTATCGACGGCAGCAGTACTGCATGCCATGCTTGAGCAATAGCACGGCGACAGCAATGATACCGACCACCGCACCCAGTCGACAAGCATCACGCGCTTCACGGTAACAATTGGTTCCATCGCCAGCATCATCACGATCAGGGTCATTACCGATGGTCTGCAGCTACAACAACCGCGCATCTCGCCTCTTCACGCTCTCCGTTCCACCTTCCACCAGCCGCGGCTACGCGTTATCTGTCCACTCACACGCCGTCCGATGCCACACGTGGTCCCACAGTCTCGCCAAGCAAAGTACAAGACTCTGTAACTGACCGCTGCAAGGCACGCTGCAGCATCGCCAAGAAGAGATCTCTAGTCATACCACTCTACATTTCTGTGCGGCCGGTGAGGCTCGATGGGGAAGGAGAGCCGCATACAGGGCCACAGGCAAGTACATATACAATGCATTTGGAAGCTTTCGGGACGGAGAGCACACGCATTAACGGCTGTCACTCTTTGAACAATGCTTCATCTCAATGCTTTGGCTGCTGCAGCCACGCTTTTGACAGCCGTTGCTGGTCAACCACTCAACCCAACCATTGCACAGATTAACGGAAATAAGTTCCTGTCGCCCTATAATGGGCAGAACGTCACTGGCGTTCGCGGTGTTGTGACTGCTAAAGGGCCAGAAGGTAAGTAGAGTTCAGCATGCAAGATTTCACATGCATCGACCGCTTCCTTCGACGCATTTCCTAAGGGTCAATGTTTAGGCTTTTGGATACGCTCGGAAACGCCAGACAGAGATCCCAAGACATCGGACTCGATCTATGTCTTTGGCAGCCAGGTGGTGCACAGGACTGCTGTCGGTGATGTGGTAACCTTGAATGGCAGAGTGACCGAGTATCGCTCAAGCTCAGCCTACCTGTACCTTACTGAGATTGACCGACCAACAAATGTGACTGTCGTTCGGTCCGGCGTCCAGGTCAATCCAATAGTCATTGGCCAGCAAGCCCGCAACCCACCAAATGAGCAGTATAGCTCACTTGACAAGGGCGATGTCTTCGCAGTTCCGAATAATCAGAGCCTCATCTCTACAACGAACCCGGAGCTCAACCCGTAGCGATATGGTTTGGACTTCTGGGAAAGCTTGAGTGGCGAGCTAGTGACAGTGCGCAAGGCTCGTGCGATTGGCAGACCAAACTCCTTCGGTGATACCTGGGTCGTCGGAGACTGGAAGACGACAGGCAGCAATCGCCGTGGAGGCCTGACCATTATCAATAAAGATTCAAACCCTGAAGCTATCCTCATTGGATCTCCGCTGGACGCAACTAGTAATCCCACTACCACAAAACTTGGCGATTCTTTAGAGGACATTACTGGTGTCATTACGCAAGCTTTTGGCTTCTACAGAATCCTTCCTCTGACAAACATCAAAGTCACTGGCTCGCGAAGCCCAGCTCTACCCCCGGCTACCACGCTGACTTCTAGCGGAAAGTGTAACGGCATCACTATTGGGCAGTACAATGTCGAAAATCTGCAGCCAGCATCCGACAACCTTCAAGCCATAGCCCAAGACATTGTCAATTACATGGGGACGCCAGATCTCCTCTTCGTGCAGGAAATCCAGGACGATAATGGACCGACCAATGATGCCGTAGTGGATGCCAATGTCACTCTGGCCACGCTTCGAGATGCCATAAGTGCGCTATCATCGAGTACCAATTACTCCTTCGTTGACATCGATCCCGCGGATGACCAGGACGGAGGACAACCTGGCGGAAACATTCGAGTTGCATATCTCTACAAGCCGAATGTTATTAAGCTCCGCAAGCCAAATCCAGGATCTAGCACACAAGCGAACGAAGTCCTTCCAGGTCCAACGCTGAAGTACAACCCAGGCCTCATCGACCCACAGAACTCAGCCTGGCAAGCATCTCGAAAGCCAATCGCCGCTCAATGGGAGACCGTGGGCAATGGCAATAATGCTACGTTCTTCACGGTCAATTTTCACTGGACAAGCAAGGGTGGCTCATCGTCGCTCCACGGTGACGCTCGACCACCTGTGAACAGCGGTGTAGATCAACGCACTGCTCAAGCCAACGTGTCTGGATCCTTCATTCGTCAAATTCTTCGCTACGACTCGAACGCTGCTATTATGGCTGCTGGCGACTATAACGAGTTCTCGATCGTACAGTCACTGAAGACCTTCGCTTCAGTCTCTGGTTTGAAGAGTCTGGATGATGTCGTAGGCATTTCAGCCACGGAGCGGTACACTTACCTGTTTGACATGAACTCTCAGGAGCTCGATCATATGTACGTCTCACCAAAGCTGGCCACCAGGAACTCACAGTACGAGCACATTCATGTCAACACATGGGTGGCCTATGATGACCAAGCGAGCGATCACGATCCGAGCGTGAGTAAATTCAACGTTTGCGGGCGATAAGAGTTCATGAAGAGCTACAGACAGCGCCTTGTTGGAAGTCCAGAACCCAGATTCACTAAGATATGTGCCCATAGATATGCCTATGGACTGTACATGCTTAACGAATCGAAAAAATAGTGGCTAACGCTCCTCGCACAACACTCACGTCGCCTCGCTAAGCCTCATTGCCTTCGCCATGCTGCCCAGACAAAACACAAACGGTTCAATCCCCTTTCAAACGACTCATCAAGGTCTTCGTCCATATACGAAATGGAAAATGGTTAGAAGGTGAATTTTGGGATCCTTGAACTCATTCCGCACGCCCGCCATCAGGACCTGAGCTTCATCCATAGTCCATCCGAGGACCCTGGTCAAAGGCGCAAGAGTGAATGCCTCAACACACATGATCATATGCTCACGCTGATACCTCCCGACTTCCTTCAATTTCTTATTCTTGGCCCAAGTCCCAATCGGGATCTTCAGAACGTCCTCCCTCACATCCTCGAAGCCAGCCTCCTCAACCCACTTCCTTTGATCAGCTGCAACATTCATTCTCTTCCCAAACTGACTGGAAGCCTGATCAATGAGTTCCTGCCAACGTTTCACGTTCGGCGCCTTTGTCAGTTCCGGATCGTCGTCGGATGAGATCCAAGCTTCGTACTCCTGCATTTCAAGCCAGCCGCCCGGCTTCAGATGTTCGTATATCCTCGAATAGAGAAGTGGCCAATCCGCCACACTGCCGCCCATCCCTCGGCCATGAATATAGTCAAAGGCTTCACTTGCAGCCCAGGTCCAATCGCTTTCGACATCATCGACGTAGAATTTACAATTGGGTGGAAGCCAGCCTGGTTGAATTGGAGAGAGGTCTGTGCCGAGGACCTCTGTGTCTGGATATTCGTCTGCGAAATCTATGGCCCAGATTCCAGTTCCGCAGCCGAAATCTAGGACCCTCTGGATGTCGGGAGAGAGAGGAGCCCTGTGCAAGGCTCCTTCCAGCGCAAGTCGATAGATGTGGTGATGAAGGTCTAGCCGGTCTTGTTCTTCGGCATCGTTGGGCATAAGATAGGCTCCATCGCGGAAAGCGTGATATCGGCGTCCATTCTCGTACTTGTATCCGAAGATGGAGGACGCCAAAGATGTGCTTTCTACAGAGTCGAGATCTGAACCCAGGCCGGAGTCGCCCGACGCGGTCTTCTCGTTGTGTTAGTGATGCTCTGTGAAACTAACAAGACACTCATACATCTACTTCCACCTCAACTCCGGCGTTCAAGATCGGGTGCTGCTGTGGAGTCTGCGCCATGATGCATATATTAATATGGATTATGGATATGAGTCTAGGATGCAAAAGCTTGAAGGAAGGAGTGGAGTGATGTATGCGTTGTTCGAGGTCGGCAGACGAAGCTGCTGCCTCTGCTGCACCACTGCGGCACAGAAATGGTGGGTCATGATGTCCTGGGTCTGACTTGCAGGCCGCGATGCCATTCGAATGTCTGCTGTACCGTTTATTACCGATGGAGTGGTTGAGGTCGATTAAAAGCAGGATGTTGATAGGCCCTGCGGTGCAGGCAAGCAGCTTGGCATTCGGCACGGACCTTCGCGAGATGCCGAGACAACGGGCACTTCCAACACGTGACTTCTTGTTGTGTTCAGCATTCGTGCTTCATCCCCTGGAATGGTGTGAGAAAGGCGTTCGCAAGCCGCCTGTTCGGCTCTGTCGCCACGAATATACTTAACGTGCCAGCTCGCCGAGTATCAAGCTGTGCCGCATCTGCTGCACTGGAAGACCGGACCGTGAGCTACACCAGCACTACAGTAATGCAGTATCCAGGCTATGCCAGGCCAGGCCAGGCCCTAACGGACCGCTCGAGCAGGCATGCAGGAAGCAACGTGGGGGCCGGGGCCTGCGTTGGCACACTTATCTTGCATCCGGCACGCCAGTGCGCTATATTCAGGTGCAGATGCTGTCGAGCTCGATTTTTGGCCACGATGAGAACTTGGTCATACAGTTCTACGGCTTGATCTGCTGCTATGCCGAGCATCTCACTTCCAGCAATCGCTGCTATAGCAATCCTAGGCTACCTTGCGAGTCTCACCATATATCGACTGTATCTGAGCCCGCTCGCAAGCTTTCCGGGACCCAAGCTAGCTGCATTGACAAAATGGTACGAAGCGTACTATGAGATCGTCCTGAATGGGAAGTTCAGCTTCCACATTGAGGACTTACACCGCAGATACGGTAAAGAAGCAGTGGGCGGGCAAGGCTGTGAAAGTTTCTCATGAGTGACAGGGCCCATCGTTCGCATCACTCCTTTCGAGGTACACATACAGGATCCTGCATCTTGGGAAACGCTCTACGTGAAGCACAACAAGTCATCCAAATATGAATGGACAGCAGGTCGCTTTGGGAACGAAAGTTCTGTCTTTACGACTTCAGACCCTACGTTGCACCGCATACGTCGAGCTGCATTGAATAATATGTAAGCTGGTACAGCCTTGTCTTCATGAAGAAGCCGCAGGCTGACCTCCAACCCAGGTTCTCTCGCCGTGCCATCCTCAGTTTCGAGCCTGTTGTGTCAAGATACGTCGACATTTTCTGCAATGGTCTAGAGAAATTTCGGCAGACTGGCAGCATCTGCAATATGACAGAAGCCTTCTCGGCGTATGCGGGCGATGTCGTGACTGACTACTGCTTCGGCTTCAGCTACGAGCATCTAGCGCTTGAGGGCTTCACAGATTCTTTCCACGATGCGTTCATGGCGGTCTCAGCATTCGGACATGTAGCATTGCAGTTCCCCTGGATGCACTCCGTATGCGAGCCACGTCCTCCCCGTCGCTATGATAGCTGCTAATATGTTTCCAGCTTCTGAACAGCCTACCAGATAGCTGGAATGCAGCAATGAACCCGCCCTTGGCTAAGCTTCTCGGACTGCAGAAGGTCGGTTCCGATGCTCAAGTAGCTTCAATGGCTTGCACTGACACACAATGCAAAGGATCTCCGAGCAAAGATTGCTCAGGTGAAGGAGAATGTGGCGAAAGATGAAAAAATGCCTGAGCATCCGACCATTTTCCACACTCTGCTCAACGACCAGAATTTGCCGGATTCCGAGAAGACAAATTTGCGCTTTGCGGAGGAAGCTCAGCTACTGCTCGGTGCTGGGATCGAGACAACATCGTGGAGTCTCTGCCAAATCTTCTACTACGTGCTGTCGCAGCCAGACGTACTATCGAAGCTGAAGACCGAATTATACCAAGCGATACCGAATGCAGCTCAACTGGACGCCTTCGACTACGCCAAGCTTGAGACGCTTCCATACCTGCGCGGCTGCATCAAGGAAGGCATTCGTCTTTCTTTGGGCGTGTCAGCACGAAATCCGCGAGTGCTGACGGAGCCTCTCGTGTGGCGAGACCATTCTACTGGTAAAGAATGGATCATTCCAGCTGGCACGCCCATCAGCATGACAATTGCAGATGTGCATCTGAACAGTGACTTCTTCCCTGAAGCTGAGAAATTCAAACCTGAACGATGGCTTGGCGACTCACCGAAGGCACCTGATGGATCTCCGCTGGAACGATATTTTGTAGCGTTTGGCAAAGGACCAAGAAGCTGCTTGGGTATCAAGTAAGTCATGACACTCATTGGCTGTGTGAGGAGTCCACCTAGCTTACGTCCTCACAGCCTCGCTTGGATGGAGCTCTTCAAGCTCGTCGGCACGATCATGCGCAAATTTCAGCTGGAGCTTTACGAGACCGATGTCACAGATGTGTTGTTGGCGCACGACTTCTTCTTGCCAAGCCCAAGACTGGACTCAAAGGGTATCAGAGTAAAGGTCGTGGGTATAGAAAGCTGATCTTCTGCGGTGCCGTAGCAAAATAAATATTGTTCGTCTCTGCAACAGGGACTCTCAGACATACGCTCAAATCAATATGCTCAATACAGCCAATGCCCCAGAAATACCAAGCCAAGCCTTTGACTCCGAGACGACGCCAGCAGAGAGACTCTCGGCGCCTGTCTGAGGATCATCGGTCGCTTCGACACTGGCGTTGACTCTCATGCACACAGCATTGAAGGAGTCGTCGCCAGCATCGACGAGTACCATATGTACTCTGAGCTGTTCTTCATCAAAAGCGTACTGGATTCTCGTGGTGTCGTACGGTACACTGCTGATATAACGAAAAGCATCGCCACTGGAATACGTTTCGTTCTGAAAGCGGGAGGTACCATTGTCGATGTTGTCCGGGTTGTTGAGTGGGTACCTACGTCAGTACAATAGCTTGGGCGCGGAGAATATATTTTTATGCGTCGGTACGGCTAAACGTATGGAGATTGCCAGTAGATTCCGCTATAGCTGTGAGATTGAGGCCACGACCACGGCAGCCATTTCGATCTCGAGGTTCTGATGTTACTGCGTCTCGAATGGCATCGACACAAGTCTGACCGATGGTTGTTGCACAACTTCCGCTGGCATCTGCGGTGTCGTTGTACAGATTCGTGACATTCGGAGGGAAGAGTGAGGACATCTCAATCGGATGGACGCAGAGAGCCTCAGAAGAGCGGGCTCGCTGCTCGTCCAGTTCTACAGGTAGTGAGGTGGCATTGCCATCCGTCTCCCAGCCGAGAGAGTAGACCGTGTTTACGATCTGCGCGTCCGGTTCAGTGTAGGCTGGCGGGTATAATTGTGGATTGTGTTAGCTGACACTGTGGAAAGTCAGATCCAAGCTTCTCTTCCTCACACCCGGTGGTGATTCGGCGTCAGGCACTGCAAGTTCTGTGACGTTGACAGTCCATGTCCAAGGCTTGCGATTGGCGTCATTTGGTCGGATGGGATGGAAGGGAACGCTCTTCGAGACGTCTGTATGGCGGTTCTCCTCAGCGAAGGAAGTATTTGGTGGACCAGCACCTATACCAGAGTCTGACTCATAATAGTGAGCAGCTACCAGTGGAGTGCCCAGGACGAGTTGTGTTGCGATATTATGCCGCATGATGTAGGAATGGACCACAGAAGCGGCTTCCTCATTGCTATCTCGAAGTAGATTCTGCACGGCAACACTTCACAGCGCTACTAGCATAGATGTTATATTCACCGGAGTGCATGTGGCACATTCGGTGCATTGTTCCGAGCTGAAGCATCATGAGGCATGTTGTATGGGGCGCCAAGTGATAGAGACCTGTGGCAGTGAATGTCACGAGTGTTTACCCTTTGGACTATTCGGCAACAGAGAATAGTTGCTGGCTTGACATAGCTTGGTCGGTCCCTGTCACAGCTGAAGTATCGGAAAATAGAGTCCATCCGGAGTGACACTGCATGCCTTGGCACCTGGAGGATCATTTGGGTGCCTACTAATTGAAGATCAGGATAGAACACGGAACTCACGACATTAGAAAGTCTTGGTCTCTTGACTTGGCCGTTTCTTCTCATCGACTGCAATATCCAGCGTTGGATGATCTCAACGTGTCTGGGCGATATGCTATCGTCTCTCGAAAATCCCGTCTCCAAGCTCTTTCCCATGCATCACATTCTCTCTCGCGACGAGAGCCGACTGTACAGCATCATTCGATCTTGCCGCGCAACCCTTTCAAATCTTCGTCACCGTGGAGTCGATCTTCAAGCATGAGTCTAGTGTTGTATGCTCTCATACAGGTGAGACGTCGTTTCGGATCCCGCATCTAGCACGACATGACTTATAAAGACTTCCCATTCGTTAACTTAGCAGACTACCTCCAGGCCGAGCAATCCACACATTTCCAATCCATCGGCCTGCTCAAAAGTTTCAAACACTCCATATGGAAATCCCTCTCACAATGCGGATTCCCACATCCGATCGTCCCTCTGTACCCTTCCGCACGCTTCCCACAGACGCAGAAATTATGCTTGCCCTTCCCAGAAAGCCTCGACGTCCTGTATGTTTCCGGAGACTTCGGAAGTGCCTGCAAGAGATCGACAAAATACGTCGTCTCCTGCAATTCGAACACAATGTCTTCGGGAGACGGTGTCCCCTTTGCCTGCTCCATTGCGTTACAGAAGTCTTTCTCGTCCGTGACTAACTGGTTGGTAGAGCCGCTCACGTACACGATGTTATCGGAACCCCGCAGAAACACCAAGTCCTTGTCCATAATTCGGGACAGTTTGAGGAATTCTAGATCCTTTGGCATGATCTGATCTGGAGGTTTTGTCTCGAGCTCATTCTTGAGTAAGTCGGATATTGGGACCTTGTAAATGCGTGCCTCCTGCCTTGTCATCTTGGCTTTAGGCGCTCTTTTGCAGACCACGAACCGGTTGCCGAATGGTATCGCGGAGGATTGCGCTTGATGTTTGGATTGGGTTTCGGCGTCCTTAACGATGCGGCCGTCTATCCACCTCGCTCTGAATTTGCTGTTTGGTGTGAGGTTGGCAGTGCTGACTGCAGTCCAAGGACGATCGGATGAATCAGTGACCTTGCTGGAGGCCTTTGAGGGCGATCGAGGTGCTGCTGGAGACGCCATTTCAGCTGAATCTTGCGAGAAACGACCATCACTGCCACGAGCCTGGAGTAGACCATGTACCCGTGCCTTAGAAGGGTGCACCTCCGGCTCAGACTCTCCTGCCTTGGCGAAACGGCCGTTGTCTCCGCGCGGCTGAGGTGGACTATGCACACTTGGCTCCGAGCTATCGGCTTCCATTTGCTTTTGCGTAGCCTGCTCCTCAGCTGGATGCACGACCTTCATGCAGTAGTCAAGGTATGCTTTAGTAATGATACCTCGACTTTCGAGCTGCTCAAGCTTCGACTTAAAGAGTGCTCTCAGTTTTGGCCTGCTCAGCTTCTCAGCATGCCTTCTTGCGAAGCGTACGAGCGCATCTCGCACAAGGACATCAGAATCAGGCTGTTCTTCATCAAGATGACTGTTAAGCATCAAGTGGAACTCCAGCTCGGTAGGGTCCTTGCCTAGTTTGCGGAGATCATGGCGCTGGCTTTGGACAATCCACGTAGTGTCGACGTCGTCATCGCTATCACTGACCTCATCACCGGGCACAAGGACTTTTTTGGACGTCGTACGGTAGAAGGAAATACCTGGTACGTTTGGAACTCGATGCTGTCTCCTTTTGCGAGGCGCAATGTTTGGAACGTCTTCGGGAGCCATGTCTCGTTTCCTAGACCTGAAGAGAGGGGCTGTTGCGGAACCAAGCTGCTGCTTGGCGGCCGGCAGAGTTCTCTTTGGTGGTCTTCCAGGCCTCAACGTGCTTGAGAAGTTCTTTGTAGCTGGAGGCATGCCTGGATACTGCATAGGTATTGCAGGCTTGATCTTCCATGTCGAGTCCCCATCAACATGAGCTGTAATGTCTAGCAGTGCATTTGGTGCTTCCCAGTCGAAATCCTCGCTTTCCTCTTCCGTGGACCCATTGTACTGTTCATCATCGAGGTGAAGGGACATGACCTTCACTCCCGGCTCGTCTGCGACATCCTCGATATCAATGCTGAACTGGTCATGGTGGGTTTGATAGTGATTCAGCAACTGTGGGAAAGACGAATGTTCCCGATCGTCTTGGCAGAAGATACAGCTCAGGTTCTCAAGCTCAATTTCGCGCTTGACGAAGGTTGTAGATCGAAACAAATATCGTATGGTGCTTGGACCCCGCCGTTGCTTCGCTGGTCGTTGATCTTCAGAGGCGGCCGGAGTTGGCATCTGGCGCTTTCTTTCTAGTCGTGCTTGCGTCATGTTGTAGTCAACCAGAACGCTCCCACTGGACCTCCCTTTCCAGCTCATATCAACTTCTGCGCCGTAATCTAGCTGTAGAGTATTGTGCCCCTTGACTCTTCTGAACATCAGCAGCTGGTCACCAGGCGGCAATTCTGGAAGTCCTGGATCTTTGCTCGTTGTATTCGTATCGGGGTCGCCCCAAACAAGTCGGATCACACCCTCGTTACTGGGAGCGTGCTTATATTCGCTTGGAGACTTATTCTCAAGCTGACTCAAAAGCGAAGCTGATTCTTTCGAATTCCTGGGTTGGACCGATATCTCCAAAGTATACCTATCTGTGATCGTCCTCGCCCACGCCGCTTCGGAATATGAAGCGTCGACGTCTCTCGGAACGGCAAGCTGTTCGACACCGAGCAAGAGCGGCTTTTTGAGCTCAACACCGAAGACGGGTTTGCAATCACTAGTCCAGTATCTGATGACCTGTGCTTCAACCTTGTCGCGGTAGACCTCACTTTTCGTGTGCGCCTTGTAGTGAATGGAAACGCCAACGAATACTGGTAGCTTCCATTCGCCTGGAGAAGGCACCCAAGTTTGCGACTTTTGCTCACGCCCGCGCGCAACCACGTTTCGTGATGTTCGCGAATTCGACGCATTGTGGCGTATCAGCAAGGAAGTGATGCGAAGTTGAGGCCGCCGTGCCTCGAAAAGATCGTCCAGTGTGCCACTTGAGGGCGGCTGCCATTTGGCACGTCGATAATGCTTCTGTTCGTGGCTCATGCCATTCGCCGACGGCCCAGAAATGGTGGTTTGCCTCTCGAGCCCCGATTCGTGATAATCCAGAATGTGCCGCAAATTGCGACGCAGGAATGGTCCTCTCGAAGCGGATTGTGCGAATTCTCGATAAAATAATGCTTTGGTGCCCAAGTCGCGAGTGTCGAGTGTGTTCACCATGTCAAAGGCCGTCAAATAGGAGCTCGCACAATAGAGTGACTTTTCATTGTTGAGAATGCGGAAGTGCCTGGCCGTCTGTGACTACGCTGAGCAGCCTGCACTTTCTGGAATTTCGCAGACCAGGCGATCCCCTTGAATTGCAGAGAGGATTCGCGCAAGAACGGAGTCGACGAGCATATGGACGAGTTGGCACTTGTGATGATGAACGAGTTGTGAGGGTCGTGTGTGGCTGGGCGAAGTCAAAACAGCTTCAAAGCTCGGACACATACAATATCTCATTGATCGCAGACCAAGAAAGAGAAAGATCACGGAAAGCAGTAGACTAACACTTTGTCATTTCCAGAGCCACTGGCTGTGAAAGAAGCTAATGCGCCGCGAGGTCCATCTTGGTGAGACACTGCGGCCAGCCTCGAGCCGAGACGGTCATGCAGTATCCTAGATGCATTACGCGCATCATTCTGTAGTAAAGAAGCAGCTTGCTATCGTCCACGCATCATGCCTTGCGCCTGGAGTCATCTACCCAGAAAGCAAGCACAGTCTAGCATGCATAGCATTCAACGCCTCGATAATCACCCATATTGCAGTACGCAACGCTGCAGGAATTCAATCCAATCCCTATTCTCGCCTCCGCATGAGAGCGGATCGCCTCTTCAACATGTCCATGCGCTACCGCCCAACTTAGCAGCAGCCACCAGCACTGCCAGACTGCACGTTCGAGCCTTGTCCGACTTGCACAGTTGGCTTGTTGTTGATTGCCGTGTTACCCATGCGCTCCTTGATTTGGCGGGCCATGGTCAAGAATGCTTGCTCGACATTGCTGGCGTTCTTTGCCGAGGTCTCGAGGAATGGAATGCCGAGGCTGTCTGCGAATTCCTGTGATTGATGTCAGTGTCCGGTCCTGCATATTCCGCGCCCTCCTGACCAGCATACCTTAGCCACGGTGTACTCGACCACCTTCTTGTCCGTCATATCGCTCTTGTTGCCAACGAGAAGCTTGTTGACGCCCTCAGTGGCATAGCGGTCAATCTCCTGCAGCCACTGCTTGACGTTGTTGAATG
Organism: Pseudocercospora musae; assembly: GCA_001578225.1. NCBI lineage: Eukaryota > Fungi > Ascomycota > Dothideomycetes > Mycosphaerellales > Mycosphaerellaceae > Pseudocercospora > Pseudocercospora musae. The sequence continues at coordinate 21,698 of LFZO01000090.1, forward strand.
AGTCCATGTCGGTAACATCGTAGACGACGCAGATGCCGTGTGCTCCGCGGTAGTAGGATGAGGTAATCGTACGGAAACGCTCTTGACCAGCAGTGTCCCACTACGCCTTGGTCAGCCTGCTGTTCCCCAGGAAGGATCTTTTCCGACTTACAATTTGAAGCTTCACGGTCTTGCCATCCAGCTCGATAGTTCTGATCTTGAAGTCGACACCGATCGTGGAGATGTAGCTCTCGGTGTAGGTGTCATCGGCAAATCGAAGGAGCAAGCAGGACTTTCCAACACCGGAGTCACCGATAAGGAGAAGCTTGAAGAGGTAGTCGTATCTATGAAATGGAACGTCAGTACATGTCTAAACCCGAAAATGAACGAAATTTGTTAGCAACCGGCGGCGCCCCTTCTCCAGTGACTGACTCAGAACGTGGCTCCGGATCTCCAGGCGGCGGCATGGCAGGCTCGACGGCGCGGAGAGGCTCCTGGTTTGGAGGTGAGGGCCGGTAAGCCGGTGGCTCCTCACCCGGCGGTGTCGCTCCGTCGACATAGCTGTCTCGGATTTGTTGGGCCAGGACACTGGCGGCCTCGTCGTTCAGCACCATCCCGAAGCGCTGCGTCTGCCTGTAGGTGGGCAGGTCCTCGTTCTCCATGGTTTCCGGTGTCGAGATGGCTTTTCTCCAGGCACAAAGAAGGGTTGCTGCAGGCCAGACTACCCATGGCGTGAGAAAGACTATAAAATGGTAATACACTATAGCCAATCCTCGTCAGCAAAAGCTCACTTCCATACAACCTCACCCAGGCACCAGCGGCAACTCACTACTCTGGATTCATGGCTGCGGTATCCGCGTCTCTTGCGCGATCTTCTCTTCAAGTATTTGTGGTGGAGGGGATGAGCGACAGCGACGTAGGTCGAGGTCGAACTCGGCGGGCGTTAAGTTCGGTGGTAGGAGCAGCAGCAGCAGGAACCGCGGTATCTGCAGTGCTAGGTGGTGCTGTCAAGAGCGAAGACAACGACAATCTCGGCGGAGAATTTGAGGTGGCGGAAGAGGTTTGCGAGGTTGATGCGCTTTGTCGTTTGTGCCGAGCGAAGGCGCAAATGAAGTTGTGGTCGGATTGTTGAAGTGATGTTGCATGAGTTGCGCCTTCCAGTGGAGCGTAACTGCCTCCCGCGGGAGCTCCCGCATGCACGTGGACAAGACAGCCGATCAAACAAAGAGCGATGACACCTTTGGCATATGCGAGACACACCGTCGTTGCAGCATGTGCATGCATCTTGTGACATGTTCAGTCTATCAGGTCTGCATAATGGTGCTCTGAAAGACGAAGAGAGTTGATTGACTGATTCAGATAATTTTCAACGAAATCATTGTCTAGCAACCGCTCATGCAGTCCGAGAACGAACCAAATCAGATACACAGAACGTTCATCAACGAGAGTCATCCAGCTCCATCTTGCCTCTTCGAATCCTCACTCGCAGTGAAGCTAATCCTGCCTCTGTGCTCGAACCTTCCTAGCCAGCAGGACTGGACTTGCGTCGGAGCTCCAACTGCGCTTTCGTCTCTCTGTACCTCTGATTACACTGTCCACAGTGTCAAAGTCTTGGACCAGGTCATACATCAAATTCCCTCCATATGCAAAATGCAGCACATCCCATCGTTCCCGATTCTATCTCCAGCCAGGATTTGGTGGTGGCGATTGATATTGGCCTCCATAGCCGCCGCCGCCATAGCCTTGCTGTTGAGGAGGATTGTAAGCCTGATATCCACCCTGATCATGAGGAGCTCCTTGCTGTGGGCCTCCATGCTGTGGTGGAGGGGGGTATGATTGCTGGCCGCCATAATTTTGGTGCGTTCCATAACCGCCTTGTTGATCAAAGCCAGGAGTTCCATAGCCACTTTGGTGTTGGCCAGGTGGCGGCGAGAACTGATTGTATCCACCTTGCTGTTGTTGGCCGTACTGGTTGTGCGGCGTTGGCTGTTGACTTGGAGGTCCGCTTCCATAGCCACCAGTTTGCTGGTGCGATGGCGCTTGGCCATAATGCGATTGTTGACCATATTGCTGAGATTGATCGTGGCCGAATCCCTGCTGGTGTCCAGATTGCTGTCCATAGACTTGTGGAGCTTGCTGCGGCTGATGCTGCTGTGTTTGCTGGTGGCCTGGAGGAATATAGCTTCCGGATTGTGGTTGATATCCTCCTTGTTGACCTGCAGGTTGGTAAGATGCCGGCGGCGCTTGCCCAGTGTATGGTCCGCTTGACGTCTGGTTGTGCGAATAACCATAAGGATTGGAGGAGCCTCCATGAGGCTTGTGTCCACCCAAGACACCACTGACTAGGCCACCAAGACCGCCGCTCGAATTTCCCGAAGAGCCGCTCTGCCCAGAACTGCCGTGTGTAGAGGACCCACCAAGGAAAGACGATGCCATTCCACCAAGACCGCCTGAAGAACCATGTTGTCCGCCAGAACCAGATCCGCCATGAGAAGAACCACCCAGGAAAGAGGATGCGAGTCCTCCTAGGCCGCTCGAGCTTCCATGACCTTGATTGGAACTGCCATGCGATCCACCTCCCAGCACTGACGACGCCAGGCCTCCTAGTCCCCCGGAACTCTGCTTGTTGCCGCCGAGAACACTATTCAGTAATGAACCCTATATCCCAGTCATCAGCTGGTGTCCTCACCCGTCGCTGTGCGATTCAACATACACTCAAGCTTCTTTCACCTTCTTGACCTCCAACGCCCCGTGAGCTCTCGTCTGGGTTAGGAAACGGACTCTGGCCTGCAGGAGTGCTCCCAGGTGTCGGGACATTGGGGGCAGCCATTTGTGGTACGTCCCAGGTCGATTCGCCGGTGCTTATTTGAACAAAGTAGTATTTCCGCGATCTGTTCAGATGTCAATGCTTGTGCTTTACAGAGAAAGATCTACAGCCACTTGGGTCCCCTTTCAGCTGCGGTGTTGTGGCTGAATGGAAGACTGGCCGAAGACTCGATGGTCGATACTCACTTCGCATCCCACTGCGCAATCCTTCAAACGACACCGCTACGTCAGTGCCAAGTCGCAAACAGACATACGTTTCGTGCGAGTGGCAGGAGGAATAGGCAAGAGAAATATGTAGACATGTGGTGTCTCAGAGAGGGGATAGTGAGGAGACGCACCATCCGGGCGGGAGAGACGGCGGTGCATGATCAGGACCAGCGTCTGGGGTGGACGGCTCTGCCATCGTCGCGAGTCTTTGCGGCTTCAGGCTTTTTGGTACGGAGCGTGCACTTGAGGAATATTGCCGAGAGTGAACGATACGCCGCCAGTCGCAGGATGTTTGTGGTTGCGATCGCGACAAGTTCGGCCCCGTTCAGAAGCTGGTCGGTTTCCGGCGACGGCGCAATGGGCGCCTGTCGATGTGGTGAGAAGAAGAAAGAGCGATGTCTGGTTCTGAAAGTGAAAGCACACAAAATTCCAAGTGCGGAAGCCCTCTCAGGTGTCGAGCGAGCAGATGTGCTCATAAAGTATGTATTCAGAAGTACGTAAGGGTCATTCATAAAAGATCACCCGGAAAGCTTACACCACCCTTCCCGAGGCCTGTCCCTGCGCAATCCTACATGTTTCGTCAAGTGACAGCGAGCGCCTTTCGCAGAGACGGCGGTATACGGCCGGCATTCACGATAGCTCCATCGCGCTCATTTTGCTGTGTGGCTGTGTGCATATTCTCCACGAGCCTGAAGCGACACTACATGTTCACGCTAGCTTGCATCCCGGCAAAGGACGCAAGAAGCACTCGTGTGCGGGTGCAGCACGTGAGATGGGTTCATTGTGTAGAACACTCTGTAGATGGATTTTGAAAACAGTGTCATGGGGAAACGTTGGTGGTATTGTCGGTGCTCGCTCTGTTCATGATTAAACCAAAAGCAAAAAGGAATCAGCTTCCACGTGCCGCCAGCCTGTAGCTAGCAATGCATGTGGGTAGGTAGTTGCATGTCTTTCGCCAGCAGATGAGATACGGTCGAAAGCAGTGCGTTGACCAAGTGCCTCAGTGCTTGCAAAACTCGTTCTTCTCGAGCATCCGCTCGAATGTCTGAATCTAGTACTCGGCCTCAGCACCCTCCTCGCCCTCAGCAGAGTCTGCAGCGACCTCCTCGTAATCGCGCTCAAGCGCGGCCAAGTCCTCACGAGCCTCGGAGAATTCACCCTCCTCCATTCCCTCACCCACGTACCAGTGGACGAAGGCACGCTTGCTGTACATAAGGTCGAACTTGTGCGAGAGAGCAGACCAAGCCTCAGCAATGGCAGTGGTGTTGGACAACATGCAGACGGCGCGGTTGACCTTGGCGAGGTCACCGTTTGGTACCATCTGTGGTGGCTGGTAGCATATACCGATCTTGAAGCCAGTTGGGCACCAGTCAACGAACTGAATGGTGCGCTTGGTCTTCAGGGTAGCAACTGCTTGGTGGACGTCCTTTGGAACGACGTCTCCGCGGTAAAGCAAGCAAGTGGCCATGTACTTGCCATTGCGTGGGTCGCACTTGACCATCTGGCTGTTTGGCTCGAAGCAGGACATGGAGATCTCCTGGACCGAGTTGGCCTCGTGGGCAGCCTTGGCTGCGGAGACGATTGGTGCGTATGCGACCAGTGGGAAGTGGATTCTTGGGTATGGCACCAAGTTGGTCTGGAACTCGTTCAGGTCGACGTTGAGGGAGCCGTCGAATCGGAGCGAGGCGGTGATCGAGGAGACAACCTGGGCGATCAGACGGTTGAGGTTCTCATAGTTGGGTCGCTCGATGCCGAGGTTGCGTCGGCAAATGTCGTAGATGGCCTCGTTATCGACCATGAACGAGCAGTCAGAGTGCTCGAGAGTAGTGTGTGTGGTGAGGATGGAGTTGTATGGCTCGACGACTGAGGTGGCTACCTGAGGAGCTGGGTAGACGCAGAACTCAAGCTTGCACTTCTTGCCGTAGTCGACCGAGAGACGTTCCATCAAGAGAGCACCGAAACCGGAACCAGTGCCTCCACCGAAGGAGTGGAAGACGAGGAAACCTTGCAGACCAGAGCAGTTGTCTGCGACGTGTCGGACCTTGTCGAGGACCTGATCAATGAGCTCCTTGCCCACAGTGTAGTGGCCACGAGCGTAGTTGTTGGAGGCATCCTCCTTGCCAGTGATCATCAATTCTGGGTGGAAAAGGCTTCGGTAGGTGCCAGTGCGGACCTCGTCGACAACGTTTGGCTCGAGATCGCAGTAGATGGTGCGTGGGACGTACTTGCCGTTGCCTGTGACGATCTGTTAGCATCGGAGACGCGCAATACGTGAAGATGCGGGAGGACAGCTTACCAGTCTCAGAGAAGAAAGTCGAGAACCCCTGGTCATCCTCCGCGGCCTTGCGCTCCTCCGTGAGGTATCCATCTGGCTGCTTCGAGGTCAATTCTGCGCCACAAGTGCACTCTTGAGTCGAGTGTGCTCACCTGAATGCCGTGCTCGAGGCAGTACAGCTGTAATATGGTATGTCAGTATTCATGCTCCGAGGCTGCCATGCTTCGCTCATTTCCGCTCCAGCTATCTGCCGCCGTGCTCTTTCTCCTCTCAAAGGTGCGGGTGTACTGACCTCCCAGCAGCTGTTTGCGATCTGGCAACCGGCCTGGCCGACTATACGCGTCCAATGTCAGTAGGTGTTTGCAAGCGTGCTAGCTTGCCAACATGGCGGTCAAGGCGCGGTCTAGCAATTCAGGAGTAAACACGAACCGTTCAAGCTGATGACCTCACGCATGTTGTCGGCTGTTTCTTGGTCAATGTGGTATCGAGGGTGTCTCTTGACGGATTGCGGGCGAGGGCGAGGGCGAGGGCGAGGTGGTGGAGTGGGATAGATGTGTGCGGTTGGAGTGCAGGCACAATCGCGTCGGATGTTTATTGGAAAGCAGTGCGAGGGAGTTGTTTTGGCGCTGTGTGGGGCAAGTGCGGTTAGACCCTGGACATCGACCAATGAGACCCCGAATCTTTCTGCCGCCTTGAGCGACGAACGCAAGCAAATATTGAAGCATTCACTGCTGTATGCATGTAGAAACATGAGCCATAGCAGCTTCACCTACTGCTCACGTGTACTGGTCGTTGATGCGCCTCCATGATGAGTTTCCTGGCCTGCTTGATTTCACTGTTTGCACTGCTTGTGACTACAGCTCGCGCAAACACCGAAAAGGTCATCTTCACGGCACCAAAAGCCATCACTTTGCCAGACGCTGGTGCTCGTCTGCAAGTTCTGGGGCTGTCTGTCATATCACAGGCGAATAGCACTTTGGCTACATCCCTCTCAGTCGCCTTTCCAAGCAAAGACTGGCCGCGTGGACGGGATTCGTGGTTTCTATTGAGCAATCTTGAAGAAGATTGCCGCTACGAAGTTCGCGTCTGCTGGGCAGCTGTTGTGAGTGAGCTCGCAGCGAGTACTCAGAGCCTACTAGAAGCGCCAGGCATGTACTGACCCCGAACAGCAGCAACCAACCGAGTTCTGGCTCAACGTCTACGACATCGCACATGTCTTCGACACTCCGCTTCTGATCCAAAGTCTATCTGATTTTGCAGAAGACGGAGTTGAGCAAGTCGCTCGAAAGTCCAACCATCAAAGGCAGAACATCGACGGAAGCTTGCTCCTGCTACATGTGCAAGCTGCAGCCGATTACTTCACCACAGACAAGAAATTGATGCAGGAGCCACCGCTCGTGGACGTCGAAATCATTCTCGATCGGTATCTGCTCAACGCCTTTCCAGAGTCGTTACTCGCGACCGCCGGCTACCTCACCGTCGTAGCAGTTCTGGCATTCTTCGTTTCTGGCTGGGTTTGGAGCTTTCTTCGGCAGAGCAGCGCTGACAAACAGCACCGAGACTGAGTGGCACCATGGCTTCACCGCGCAACAGGAATACTGCCAGTCCATCAGCTGACTGCTCGTCGGATCCCGATGTAGGCAGTGACATCGCGAGTGCGGCCCATGCAGAGCAGAACGGCACAGCGGCTCCATCAGGGAACTCAGCTACGGCAACCGCAAATGCTGTCGTACCTCAGAGACCACAGCATCCATTCTATCGACTACCATCAGAATTGATCTCAGACATCGTCGATCTACTACCGCCGGAAGCTTTCATCAACTTTGCTTTTGCAAATTATCCCTTGGTACGAGCATTCGGTCTGGCTCCAGTCCTATCCAGACGCCGTGTGGACTACGTCACAACAAGGACACAGATACCGGCACTCTTTCCACTGCTCAACATCCCGCCCGAGCTCATGCTTCAAATACTGCAGCAGTTGAAGCCAATAGATGTCATGCGATTTGTGATTGCTAATTATCGAGAGCTGGCGAGGCAAGGCATTGCGCCTGTGCTGACGCGCGAGACGGAGCTTGAGCTGAAGAAAGCCCTGGGAGGGCCAGATGTGACTTGATGGAAGAGACAGAAAGCCTTTCTTTGGAAAGACGGCCATGACGGCTCGCTTGCAGTGTTATTACAGGTGGCAGGAGCTGAAAGCCTGTCTCACAAGGTCTGCAAATCACTCACTGTGGCGCTCCCCGAGGAAACTCCTACATCCCGATTGATAAGCTTCTCAATAGTGGATGGCACTGAGTTACATCTATTCCAGCTTACTTGACGGAACACGAAAGTGGGAGTTAGGTCGAGAAATCGGTCTTCCCGAACATTAAGCTTCAAAAGCACCAGCTGCGAAGCGGTCTCTTTGTATCATAGAGATTTCGTGCGACATGGAAACACAACATATCTGGTTCGGACACATCGAAGTCCGACAACGCATTCACAAAGATCTCGCGCCCAGTCATGGCAAACAAACGCATACAAGACTTGAACAAGCTCTCCTCGCCTTCAATACGACCTTCCAGAAAATCGCCCTACTGACAGCCAACATGACCACCACGAATCCATGCGCTGAACCCGCTCTCAAGATCAATATCGGTCTCGATACTCCGATGGAGCCTCATCTTCAGCGTCCGGTTCACGTGCAGGAGAGACGTCTCTCCGCCGAGATTCTAAGTCTAATCGAAGAAGCCTTCCCAGAGCCCACTTTCGCAAGCGAACACACCTTCGCATTCGTCGACGAAGATCCGCCAGCGTACAACAACACATCCGACCCTCCACAATACTCCCTTGAAGCTCATGGCACTCTTATCGACCGTGTCGCAGCACCACACATGTCCCATGCTTTCTCCGTCCGCGTATGCTTCAAAAGAATCACCATGGAACCACCTTGTCCTGGAACGGCGATGGAAGACTTCTCCGACCTCATGCTCGTATCTCCAGCTATGTCTTTTGATGTGTTCTTGCGTCAGGTTCAGGCGAAGACACGAGGACATATTATGGCTTCGAAGCGGAGTCTCCCTGGCGAGTGCATGGTCCATGCTTTCTATGTTGTGTCCAGAGAGCGAGGTCAAGGACTTCTCAAACGTGAGAAGAAATTCAAGCTCATGATCAAGCCGAGCAACTGGGCGGCTGCGCTTGCAAGTTTGAGGGATGGCAAAGCGAGTGAGATTCAAGTCAAATTTTGGACGGAGACGCCAGGATCGGTAGCAGAGCGGACGAGGCGTGAAAGGATGGAGGAAGGCATGAGCAGGAATATGTGGAGGGCGCTGTGGCCTTAGCGAATTGCGACTTCAACACATCAGCGGAGTCATTGGGTGCAACAAAGGACGGATCCATTCAAGTCTTCCCAGACGACTTGACGTCGTGTTTCATTAAGTAGCGAGAAAAATGCTATATCATGGGTATTGTGCGTTGAATGTCCACACTTGCGCGAAACTCGGCGCGCAGCTTACTTTTGATCGTTACTTCGTTCACCATTATTCGGCCACCGCGCTGCCAGGCTCCGAGATCGTATCGCGATTGCTGCCGCTGTCAGTCCTAGCCTTCTTCCTCACAGGGCCATCGTCTTCCAATTCCTTCAGTCGTCGCTCGAGCTCTGCTGCCCGCGAACTTGCGGTCGCGAGCTCTGCAAGATACTGTTGCACCTCTGCGTCCTTACTGCGCTCCTTCTGCCTTGCATCCTGCTCGCTGGCCTCCAGTTCCGAGACCCGGCCTCTGAATAGGTCGTTGATGACTTCGAGCTCTGATACTCGTGTTCGTAGTGTGTTGTTCTGGTTCACCAGATCTTCGTAATTGGAGGAGGCGCCTATATGCGATCCGTTGCCATTCGTTGTCGGAGCTGGACTGGGGTTGCGCAAGTTGAAGGCTGGCAGACTGGGACTGGCAAATGTGTCGGATGGTAGCGACACTGTGTCGAAAATGTGTTGCGGGGCGATGCTGTGGTTGCTATGCTGATGGTGTAGGCCAGGTGTATTACTTCTAGATCCAAGTGCAGGTTCGCCCATGTGGCCTGTCATGCTGCCCATCGGAAAGCCATGTTGATGGCCATTGATCGTAGCAGGAGCGTGCGCTGCATCAGGATGCGCGGCAGCATAGCCGTTGGTATTGATGAGGCCATTGCCATCCTGTCCGCCCTGACTGTCCCTCTTCTTGGGCTGCGACGTCTTGACTCGGTTGCGACTCTTGATGACATCGCTTTTCAGGCTGATGGGCCTAGGACGGCCGTGCAGCTTCAGAAATAGTCCACATGCATTGCAGAGCACTGATCCGGACTCGTCGCGTCGCCAGAGTGGAGTGACTGACGTTTGGCAATTGGCGCAGATGGGAGGCTTTGGTGCACATGTCAGTCGCTGTATCGATAAGGGCTTGTTCGAGATCCGAGGAGTAGCTGTGGCTCTTTGGCCTGCGTACCCCTGCACTCGAGCTAATACTTACTGCCGACCCATTTTGGTTCCCGTAGCCAGCTGTAGCAGCCGGCGCGGTCTGGCTCATTGCCGTACTACTTGTTGGAGTCGAAGATCTCGTGCTGTGCCATGCAAACGTTAGTGCTTGAAAAGTACTAGATAGGCCTCCGAGATAAGGCAGCGCGGAGGGCGCTGTTAAGCTTCGGATATTTCTGCGGGGGAACAGGGATGCTGGAATTGCACAGGCAGCTGATCAGCTCGAGAGCGATGCCGAAAGCTGTTCGCAAGTTGGCAACTCGCATGGTGATGTGCGTGTTGGTTTCTGCCTCTTGCCGGACACTGCTACTGCTGCCCAAGTATACTCACTTTTCACCACTTCCACTGCTGCCTCTATTGGTGATCGCAGCCGGTGCATTAGCTGCGATATTTGCCAAAGCGCCCAAAGCTCCACTTCCGCTATCAAACGATGCCTGCCTAGTTTGTTCGCTGATCGAGCTGCATGAGGCCCTCGAGGGTCGTCGAGCTTTTGTATCGTAATCGCTGTTTCGAATGTCGTGTGATCGAGAGAGTGGCTCTGCGAACATAGGCCGCTGGAAAGATTGTGGTGGGTTCGAAGCGGCGTAGGAAAGCATCGAGCTGGCGCGCGGGCTGATCAAACGGGCTTATACCAGTAGTCGAGTCGAGGACTGATCAGCAGATCGCTGAAGTATCTCGTCGAGCATGCAACGAGCGTGAGGGCGGGACGCGTCCAGTTTCGTGTTGATATTAAGATTACGAGAGATACTGGGCAGCTGGCGTCGACATGTGTTTGGCCAAGCGATAACAGGCCTTGAGAGAATCGATTCAAAAAACGAGGGAAGTCATCGACGAAGCAGGAAAATCAAGTATCATCACAGCTGTAGCATTGATTGTTCGCGATAGGGGCATTGATAGTGATGGGTGCGTTGCAGGGATGTCGCGAACGTCCTAGCGGGCAGCCATTGCCGATTTCATGACCTGCATGAGAATCGAGATTAGCAATTTATGATTCGTTTGCCCTGCCGACACAACGGCCACTCGATCGCGTGAAGTTTGAACGCAAGCAGCCTGGTCGAGCACTCGTATTGCTGGCCACGTCAACGACGGCACAGTCGCGGCCTTCTCATCTGCTTGCCGCAGTCAAAAGCAGAGTATTGATAGATGCTACAGCACTACATATTTGCTTGGCCGATGCTGGCATGCTGGCATGTTGCATGGACCCAGGGACCTGCATCTTCCTGACTGGTCGTGCCTCCAGCTCGAGAGAAAGCACGTCGGCTGTCGAACGAGACCCATACATATGTAGCCTATAGCACAGTCGTCATTACCCGTTCTTTCGCCCATCTGCGTCGGAGATTATCCTTGCGGACGTGTTCAAGTGGAAGTGGCTCGCGTTGAGCAGCGGAGATCCCCGTGTACCCGCATTGCGCGATGACCCGTAACCGTGACGTCCGTGACCATGAACTCGATCGAGGCAGCGATTGTCTGTCCCAAATATCAGGGGTGCAGTTTACCTTGAGAACCATGATCATGAGCTAGCCGATTGCCACAAGACGTTGTTCTGGAAGTAGAGAAGGAGCGCAACAGGCGAGGATGCCTGGGAAGCGTCCGGCTGCGTCTGGCTACGCGAGGATTGCCCAAGCCGAAGAGGAGGAAGATGAGCTGATAGACTCCGACAATGAAGACCCTTTCAACGACTCTGCCTACACAGTCTCCTCGCCCAATGCTCAGTATGCGCCCATACAAGCCAATCGCCGGCGTGACTCTATGCGCATGCCTGACGGGTCGGGACTGCCCAGGCCAGGGAGAGCAAGACGCGCGAACAGCGCTGTGGACATCAAGGCGATCAACGCGAGATTGGAGAAATGGGCGGACGAGATAAAAGAGCGATTCAAAAGACGGAGGGTGAAGGGGAAGACTTCGTACGAGGAGCAATTAGAGATTCATCATTCAGTGTTCCAAGCACCGGATTGGATCCGACCTGCCACCAGAGAGACCTTGGATGAGGACGTCAATGACGATAGTGGAATCGAACAGATGTCTAAACTGGAGTTCGATGATTTGGTCGAGTCTGTGCGGACTGCTATTGAACTCGGCCTGCATCCGAAGCTTATCTCACAAGGCAGTAGTGGCTCCTACTTTGCTCGAAATAGTGGAGGAAAGGTCGTAGGCGTGTTCAAACCAAAAGATGAAGAGCCCTACGCGAGCAAGAACCCAAAATGGACCAAAGTAAGTATTCATTCCAGCAGCTGACGTGCCATGAGTCTTGAAGCTGATGTGTTCTAGTGGATCCATCGGAATTTGTTTCCATTTGCATTTGGGCGAGCTATGTTGATTCCCAACTTAAGTTACGTATCTGAAGCGGCCGCGTATGTGCTGGACTGCCAGCTGAGGACGAATCTGGTGCCTTACACAGACGTGGTGGGATTGAGTAGCAAGAGCTTTCACTACGACTGGATGGATCGACGGGCATATTACAGGAAAGGAAAGGCATTTCCAGAAAAGCTAGGGTCATTCCAGGTATTTTTGAAAGGCTACAAAGGGGCCACGGAGTTTTTTCAAGAACACCCCTGGCCGGACCAAGTCGATGGCAGCTTTCGAGAAGCGTCATCGCGAAAGAAGCGACGCAAGCGGTGGGACGAGAATTGCAGACCTTCTAGCAAATCAAACAGCCGGCCAGCTACTGCTGATGGCTACGACACCGAAGACGAAGAAGATGATGCTCCTGGCGGGCAAAGTCAACCTTCAACGCGATACTGGACAGAAGAACTACAACAGAGCTTTCGAGAAGAGCTGGAGAAGCTTGTAATATTGGACTACGTGATGCGAAACACAGACAGAGGAACAGACAACTGGATGATCAGGGTAGACAAGGACACGAACAAGGCTTCTATAGTGAGGGAGCCTCCGAAAGAGAATGGACATCTGAGCTCAGATGGATATCACAGGCGGGATGAGAGCATGACAACTTCACGTTCTCCAAGTACTGGCCAGAGTATGGCCACACCGAGGATAGGTGCTATCGACAACTCACTGTCATGGCCTTGGAAGCACCCTGATGCCTGGAGAAGTTATCCATTTGGCTGGCTGTTCTTACCTGTCAGCCTGATCGGGCGACCATTCTCTGAGAAAAGTAGGAGGCACTTCTTGCCACTTCTCACCTCCAAAGACTGGTGGAGTCAGACACAAGTGAAGCTCCGGAAATGCTTTGAGATTGATGTCGACTTTCAAGAAAAGATGTTCGCGAGACAAATGGCCGTCATGAAAGGTCAAGCTTGGAACGTTGTCGAGACACTCAAGACACCAGATCACGGTCCGCTCGAGCTAACGCGGAGAAACCGCGTGCATGTATGGGATGATCTGGTTGACATACCGGTTGCCGTGCCATTGACACGAGCCAGCGAGGAGATGCGTCGCCGAGCAGCGGCAATGAATGCCATCGACAATCAACGGCGCGGAATGCCGCCCAAGCCTAGCCAACCACGAGACATTGTCGAGGAAGAAGAGATGGACATCTCATCGGCACTTCAGCCCTCCATGCCAGCACAGAACGGCGATCTGCTAGGCGTCACTGGCACGTCTCTCCCCGAAACATCAAACCGCTTCAACCACTCCCGACAGAACTCCGCCCAAGACATTCACCGACCAGAAGTGCAAAAGGTGGTCAAGGCGAACCTCCTCGGCTCACCAGAATTGGCACCAAAAGAATTGACACGTTCACCATCCGCATTGCGAGGCACGCAAAGTGCACAGAGACCTGGTGCGCCGCATCGCTCACGGACAGGCGGTCATCGTATGAGCCACGATATTCCTCGTAACAATTCCGCATGGCAGTCACCCACGGCACCTCGACATCACAATCGCAGATTTTCGCTCAACTTCTCTGCTCGGAGAAACTCGATGGCGGATCCGAATTTTGAGGATGACGGCGATTTGGGATATGCGGCGACGGCTGAAAGGGAAGGCGCCATGAGGAAGGTGATTGTGGAAAGATTGGAGATGGTCAAGACGAGGGCGCCTGTATTCAAATGGTGCTGATGATAAAACAGCCCTGTGAGCGGGAGAAACATTGAGATGCTTGGGGACTTGTTGCTTTGAGCTTGCATTCTGGTTGCCATGGATACCCTGTCAAATGCATTGAAGGCACGAGAAAAATTGGAACTTGGTGGAGGGATGGGAAAAGAATGTGGAACGCATGTACGAGCTAAGAGGAGAGTACAGCAGCGTCTGTATGTGATGTGCTAGCACGACTGCATGCATTTCGACTCCATGTCCTTTGCGCTGCTGATGAGGTGGATAATCATGTTCGTTCTATTGATTGTGAGATCCGGGCGCTTATCGGGGCCCGGCATGGAGGTTCTGTCTGGTCTATCGGAGTATGGTGGCTCACTCTTTCTGTTTGGTATCCCGCTCTGCCTTTCCAGTGGTCTGCTCACAACATCATTCTTGCGGTGAGCACGTAGGCAATGGACGCACAGGCGCAGTGTAAGGCTCAGGGCGCGAACGTTCTTGCGACATCCCACGCTACATGGCTCAGACGACGAGCGACTGAAGTCAAATAGCCCAATGCCACGGAAGCATTCGTTGTGCGCCCAAGATACAGGGCCAATGCAGCAACGAGGATGGCAGTGCCGGTCCATTTGGCTGGACGCCGGTATTGGTAGGCGAGGGCTTGCATGCGCTGCCGGACCTGCTTCACTGCGTGCTGCCTCTGGATTTCTGCAGCTTGCTTCGCGAAGAGCCGCTCGCCTTCCTGCAAAGTCTGGGTGGAGAGGGCGTGCGGGTCGCGGGTCGTCTTGAGCACCGAGTAGGAGCTCACTCGTCGCCAGGCTCGGTTGGGGAGCTGCTCGGGCGGATAAGTGGTGAAGAGGGTCTGTGTACGGTGGATCAGGCGCTCCAGGTGCAGAGGTTTGGGAAGCTTGGAGAGAATGGAGTGGAGCATGTCGGGTTCATCGTGGTCGATTTCCAGGAGCTCTCTCTTCCTGGACAGCACAATCTGTGGCCATGGTCAGCAAATCTCACACACGGAAGTCACTGGACGGGCACTTACGGTTGCGAAGAGGTAGAGTGGCACAACAGGCTCGCTGGCCAGTAAGTAATCGAACAGTCGGGCAATGTCTCGATATTCCTCAACGTCATGCGCATACAGGGTCAATGTTGCAGCAAGGGCGAAGAATGGGGTTGGCTGGGTTGCGCGTGACAGGTGGTTGTATAGGTGTGGATCGGCAGCACAAAGGATGCTGGGGAGCAGGTGAAGATGAGCTTCAGCTGCGGTCAAGGTCGGCAGCATGAAATCTCGAATGCGCAAGAGCGACAGGCGAGCGGCAGCGGCAGTTGCGGCCTCGGCTCCGAGCACCAAGAGAAGGAGCTGAATGATATCGTGATAGCCCTGGAAATAGCAGAGGACGGGATGGCGTCTCAAGGTGGCGGTGATGACATGTGACAGCTCGCGTTTGCGCTCTCGCACGCGCTGCTCGCATTCATCTGGAGCGCGTGGCGTCAGTGTGATGACTGGAATATGCTGTCGATGACGGTGTGACGAACTCTGTGGGTAGTAGACAAAAGAGCGATTGACATCCAGCTGAACCTGCTCCTCGTCTCGATGTCGCGCCAGACACGTCCAATCGTCGTGCTCGCTGGCCGCCTGGTCGTTGCAGCCCAGCAGCAGCGGCCCTGAGGAGGATGCGCGTTAGAATGCCAATGCCTCGCCGTCCATACCGCTGCACCAGACCGCTGCACCGGACCGCTGCACCATAACTTACATGCCGTGCGCCGAAGCTCGTCGTCGATGAGACCATGCTCAGACGCCGCTAGTTCCCTCAGAGCGCCCAGATGGCGATGCCTGCATGCTGCCAAAATTCGGCCCACCTTTGCCTTGTCCGACTCGACCGCGTTGATGCTATGCAGGCTGGCCATGTGCGCACGATCGAGCGACGAGGACGAGCTTCGGCCGGGATCAATATTGGTGTCAATATTGCACCTGTACTGACTGTACGTACCATACAGCCGACGCACCGACGAAAGCGTGAAGATCCCTGCTACTGAATCTACGTGAATACTCCCACATCTGATACATCACATTTGCTCCATCCGACATAGCGCCACTGCGGCCAGCGTGACTGCTACTGTAGTAGCTACAGTATACCGTGACTGCTACAGTATACCGTGACTGCTACTGTATGCCGTGACTGCTACTGTGGTAGCTACTGTATACCGTGACTGCTACTGTATGCCGTGACTGCTACTGTAGTAGCTACTGTATACCGTGACTGCTACTGTATACCGCTGCACGCCTCTGCCTGCTGCAGCGCAGCCCCTATCCGAAACACACTCGCCTGCGACCACCTTGGCGGCCTGCTCATGCGAACGTAGGAGACGCATCCTCGTCCAAGAAAGAGTGTCATATCCCTCCCTGGGAACACACCCGTTGTGCGCAGCGTCAAGGTGAAGCAAGTGCATTTGCCCTTTCCGTCCTTTGCACTCACATCTGGCTCTGTATACAAGAACGCTTGTATCTGCTACCTATACCCGTCTCCTACAGCTATTGCATGCCTGCCTCGACTACGCTATGGAAACGTGATGGACTTATCGGACTTATCAAACCACGCGGGACACCAGCCCGTTGGCATATACACCAAGACCGTCGTGCCAAGTTCCGTCATTCGCTGGATACTCCATGCTCGCATTCGCCATCGCCGACTGAACGACGTTGTTTTCGTGGGAGAAGACTTCATACACGTCAAGCACGTCGGCAAAGAGGGACACCTGCTGCACGTTGCCACAAAGGCAGATTTCGATGCACGCATACGAGCCGCCACTACCTTTCACCATACCGACCATTCCGCACACGACGACTTTCTGGTCAAGCTCGAAAAGGACGCGGCTTCCTTCCACAGAGATGCCGGGCCTCCCCAGTGCCTCGTGCTGACATTGGATTCCAATGACCTGGTCTTCGTCTTCCTCCGCCTCCACGATGACGGCACGTCCCGTTTTGTGCAGCAGACCTGCCCGATGCCATCATTCGATCGCATCCTGTTCCAACCCGGCGAGCACGTCGCTGTTGATCCATTCTCACGCGCAATTGCGGTCGCCGCGAACGACACGCACATCATATTGTACGCTACAAAGCCTAAGGATCAAGTCCGGTATGAGATCAAACAGGAGGACAAGGACTGGTGCCCAGTGTCTGCACAAAAGCCCATGCAGGTCGATGGCGTTATCCAGCACATCGACTTCTTGATTCCACCTGCCGATGATCCTGACCACATCATCTTGTTGCTCATCGTTGTCCATCAACACCGCACGAAGGCTATCCGCATTGACTGGCACTACTCAACAGGGCCCCGTCGCGCCCAGCTCCATCCTGCTCAAGCTCTCGAGTCTGCTCAAAAGGTGTCAAATCTGCTGATCCCACTGCAAGAAGCTGCCTTTCTCCTGGTCACGGGTAATGAGATCACTTTGTGGAAGAACATCCTTTCTGGATCCGCAACCGAGTTCGGCTTGCCTCAGCCGACAGCTCGTCCGAAATACCCTGGCATTTCGGCATACGCTCCTGTGTGGGCCAGCTGGGCAAAGCCACGGCGAAGTCAAGCCGCAAGGTCCAACAACGACTTTATTTACCTTGTACGAGAAGACGGACTGGTCCTGCTGATCACGATTCCCAAGACCACTCCCACCGCCCCGGAGCAGAGTATTGCGGGTGATGTAGACTGCCACGTCGGCACAGCGTTCGCTTCGCTCGGCGATGAAGGCGATCCTGACATCCTTTGTGTGGCTGGTAGCGCCAGCAGTGGCAAGGTGGTCTCCATGGGCAACTGGCCTTCAACCCGACGGATCGAGGAGATGAGCAGGCTGGACACCATGAATATGGAAGTCATTGAGGTCTTGCCGAATTGGGCGTCAGTAACGGACATGGTCTGCACTCATGTTCTCCATTCTGGTCGGTCACGAAACCAGGATCAAGACAGTATTTTGGTCACTTCCGGTAAACAACCTTTCGGCAATGTCACCGACATCCGTAGAGGTGTCGAAGCCCGCCTATCGGTATTCTTGGAGCTGGAGGGTCTCCGAACTGTCACCGATGTATGGGTGCTGCCAGATCTTTCGTTAGGAGCCACCATCATTGTGCTTTCCAGTCCCGACTCGACACGACTGTTGGCTGCTGGTGCAGATTTCGAATCCCTCGAAGAAATCGCATACGGCTCGGCCTTTGACAGTCACTTGAGGACTCTTGCGGCCGGCCTCACAAGCTCAGGTCACCTGGTGCAGATCACGGAGCGTACCATCTGCGCTTCGACCGCTGCACAAACAAATTTTGAAGATACTTCGAAGCACAGCCTTCCAGAGGATCACAGCATTGTGGCTTCCTGGGTCATACCGAGCGATTCAGTGGTTGTCAATGCGGAACGTCAAGAGGGTGGCCACGCGATTGCATGCTATCACATAACGAGCACCGATACAGACCGCACGATTCATCCAGGCCCGACATTGCGCATACCATATGAGCCACTCGATATCACCGCTGTCTCTTATCACGGGAGCATTCTGACTTTGACTGCGACAAATGATGGCAAGATCGCGCTCGTCTACTTTCCCCAAGGCAGTGCGCCTCTTTGCTACGCCAAAGATCTGTCGAGCGCGTCGGAAGACACTGCTATCTGCGACAACGTAAGTATTCTAGAGGCAAATGACCAGCTTCTTGCCGTCTGCGGACTTCGAGATGGCAGAGTTGTTGGCATTGAGGTCGATCTCGACGCGGAGGAGCCACTGAGTCGAGAGCACAGTATATCGCTGGGACACAGTACAGTCAAGCTTGTGCATCTTGCGGGCTATAAGCGTTCAAGCATCGCGATGACCGCTTCAAGCACCTATCTCTTATCATGGTCTGGCGGCAGTGCAAGCTCACTGACGTGTGAGAACATCTGGGTTACAGATAAGGCTCGTCCAGAGTTATCACAGGGTACGATTACAGCGTGCGCGCAGATGCCTTCAGCAAACTACCTATCCTCTGATACGCTTGCTGATGCGCTCATGATGATATCTCAAGACGAGCTGCTCGTGGCCGATCTCGAGCACAAATCTTCTACTGTGCCTCGTCAGATCGCAGTCAGCAGCACGCCGAACAGAGTCGTCTACGCCGAAGCATTGAGGCAGATCGTGTGCTGTGGTCTGGTCGCAGAGGCACGCAAATGTGCATCCAGACCACAATCAGCGCCAGAAGAGAAACGTCAGATTTGGCCTCGACTGGAATTCATTCCGGCCAAAGGCAGCGAGCCGACTTACACGCACGACATGCAGCCGGGAGAACGCGTGAACGCAATCCTACCGTGGTCTTTACGCGCCTCGACGGACAAGACTTACTCACATATCTTGATAGGAGGCAGTTACCTTCGCACGAATGGGAAGCGGAGAGGCAAAGTCACGTTCCTCCAACCTTTGGTGAGAAAGTCTCAGGTTTGGGAAATATCCGAGATCAGAGAATCTCGTGCCACCGTCTTCGATGAAGAGGTCCACTCGTTGGCACTCTACGACGACACAACATATATCGCGTGCGCTGGAGACAGCGTACATATTCAACGCTTATCAGTGGAGGAAAGCAGATGGGACAAGATCTGCCCTCCGTTCAAGATGGCCAGCCCCGGTGTCCATGTCACTGTTGAGAAGGACGGCAATGACGAGAAGTTTATCGTCATTTCCACGAGTGCCGACTCGCTCATCGTGTTAAGGTTGCTCGAGACTCGAGAGGAAGATGGCACGACCAGGTGTACGCTGCTTCCGATGACAATGGGTCCACGAGCGGACCTGTTGATTAGCCATCTCATCGTTCCCTCACTGGAGCCGAATGGAGACAATTCCGCACTCTTCTCACTAGCAAGTACAAAATACGGGCGCCTTCTCGGCATGATGCTTCCAGTACAAACGAATGCAAATGGCGCTTCACCATCCGCCTACCACTCGGGCACCATGTGCTTCGAAGCACAACTCACAAGGTCGCTAACAAGAATGTCACAAAATCCACCACCAATGCGCAAAGGAGCCCCACCAGCAGGTATCATAGCCGAGCGCGTAACCGGTTCCGCCACAGATGGCGCCGTGGTCAACGTAGCGCTTCTCGATTCAACACTTTGGCGAAAGTTGTTCTGGTTGCAACGACTCATCGAAAGGAGCGAAAAGCTATCGCCACACTGCTACAGCGATCCACCATACACCTCCGGCGAAGAAGGAATGACCGGTGAGAGCAGAGCTCTGCCGGTTGGCTTCGGCGGAGATGTGGCCGTCGCTATGAGCACGACCAACAGCAAGCTCAACGACTACCACATTGATGGAGACGTCCTTGCTCGCGCTCTTCTACCGCATGCTCCAGCGACTATAAAGTCAGTCCTTGTCCATCTCTCCGGGGAGGACGGTGCCGTCGGGGACTGGGTCCGAGCTCACCTTGAAGCTGAGATTGCAGCTATCGAGGAGACCATCAGTATCGTGAAGAAGATTGATGATTGGATGTGAAAAGAAAGTGGGCGTATGAAGTCACGATGATCAATGGAAAGAGAAGAAAGAGTATGAATAATATGGATCATGAATGTCGCATGTTGAATGAAGACAATGCCCAGATACCCAATTGATGAGACAGGTTTCGCGAGCATGGCTCAGATCGAGCAGTGTTCTTACTTGACATTTCTCCATGGCACTTGGCCCAAAATTTCTTCACTCGCGATCACGATGCGTCCAAAGGGATATATGTGCTGGGATTGATAGTAGTACAGTAAGTCCTAGCGTACAGCAAGCAAGCAAGTCCCAGCCTCGCTACGCCTTCCATCCACCCATGTTTCTCAAGCGGTAAAGAAAAGTTGTTCAGTCTGGGTATACCATCAAGGCCTGACAACACCAAAGGAAAGGCGTTTGCGCGAGCAACAACCATGGCAAAGCACAAGCTCAAAGTCAACACCCCCCCCGGTCGGTAATACGAAATCCTCCTTCCACCACCGCTTCCCTCCCTCATTCAAGTTCGGCCACCTCACTCAAATCTCCCATCTCGACCGGAGGATCCACAATCTTGATCGAATGCCTCGAACTCATCCTCCTCGAACTCCTCTTCTTGACCACAACATTCGGCGGAATGGGTGGCAGAGGACAACTCGGCGGTGCCGCAGAAGGCGGAGAAAACGATGGGTTTGAGCTCGAAGGCGTGGTGCACCTCGTAGGCGGCATGGAAGCCACATGTCTCAGAGGCGTGGTCCTGCGCGCAGAACAGAGTTCGAATGAATCAATAAATTGGATCATACTTTGTGCTGTTGAAGCGCCATCACGCTGGGAAGGAGGAGAGGGGAAGTCTGCTGCGTCGATGTCCAGGCTTCGACGGTCGCGATACTCTTTGGTCGGTGTGGTTCGGTCTTCGAAAGATAAAGACATTTCCAGTGTGAATTTTGGGTCGGGGCCTACGAAGTCGGAGTCTACGCCGTCGTTCCAGAGTTGGGTGAATTGTGCCCACGTGGGTCGCCAGTCGGTTTGCCAGTCGTGGACGGCGACGTCGCCGTATGCTATGAGTTGTTTACCGCGGAGGAGGGGGGCGACGTCGATGTTGTCGGAGCATTCTTCGATTGCGTTCCAGAATGCTGCTAGGCCTTCGCAGTGCAGGCGTTCTTCTTGTACATCGGATCGTGCGCTCTTGCGTCGGGATTTGAGAGGCTTGAGGTGAGACTCGTTCTTTGCGTCCACCCAGCATGGCCACGGTTGGCGGCGTGGATAGGCGGATTTCAGAGCTGGTCGGATTGCGCCGTCGTAGACTCGCTGGAGATCGCTGTAGCACATGTTTCCAGTTCCTGATGGGCCGGAAGCAGTAGAGGCGTATGGTAGTATGAGGTAGAAATTTAGCCGAAAGCCGAGAGCGGTCGATCCAATGTGAATGTAGGGCAGGCGCTCCGGACGAGGATAGAGTCGACTGGATACGTATCGTTGGTATAGCTGATGCTCGATGTGGTCTGGAAGTGGCGGTCCAAGTTGTGGCGTGCAGTTGATTGTAAAGCGAAATATCCAACTTGGCTTGATCATTGCAAGAGACGTGGGGAACACGATCATCTCTTTGATCGATGCGACATCATAATCCGGATGAGTCTGCAGCGGTCGATGCGAGAGATGGAGTCCTGGCTGGAGGGGCGTGGGTCGCAAGAGCGGTCGCGAAGGAGTGCGCAGACTCATAGTGCTGTTGCGTTTGAGGCGACCACCCGGCATGAAGATATTCAGGAATGATCCGTCAGGCTCATACCGTAGAGATCCAGTGGACGCCTTTGCCGCCAGGGAGGTCAGAGACAGCCTCTTTTTTCTCGACCGCGTGCTCCCGGGCGACTCTGCCCGTCGCTTGCCCAGAAGCATATTGATAAAAAGCTTGCAAAGACAGAATGGGCGCCCAATGAAACGACAAGTACTATTAGGAATTATGATATGGCCAAAGAAATGCGCGCAATGATTGTCGACTGTACAGTATCATACAGTGGTGAGATGGGCGTGGGAAACAGCGGCGCGTGGATGGTCACCTCGTCTTCTTGTATCACATATTATTATCAATATTATCATACCACACGTCAGAGTAAACAAAGCGAGTCAACACCCAACACCGGCTTCGTTACCTGCCACATCCTGGACTGATGGCGACACCTCTGACCAGGCTTGGAGTTTGTGTGCTGGGCATTTGGAAATCTGGACAAGACAAGCAGGGGAGTGCTGGTACGGAGACACGAAGAGTTGGTAGCAGGCGCGGTAGTCTTGATTTTTGCGCAATTGTTGTCTGATCATAGCAACAGCCAACAGGGGCAACGGGCAACGGGCAACGGGCAACGGAGCATGATAGAATCTGAGTCGTGATGTTGACAGTTGAGTGTTTACCGCGTAGCGTAACTGGCGGCAATGCCAAGCCAAGCCACTACCGACTGCCGACTGCCGACTACCGATTGCCGACCGCCGATTGCCGACCGCCGATCGCCGAGCATACATGCACGAGGTCATTACTTGCTCTCACACGTCTCCAAGGTAACAAGATGCAGACATGAGCTGACACCGGCGCCGATAATTACGCCACTACCTGCTGCCGCCTCAGGCCCACAGAGACCATAGCAGCTATGGCCAAGGGAGAACAGGACATCGGTGGAGGCACGGGCGCGGGCTTTGGCAGGGCGGTGGTGATATGCGCAGGTGTGGCCGCGCTGGTAGCATGTCTGCTCACACTTGTGTACGCATATTCTTCTTCCTCTCCTGAACCACTATCGCCATGCCATGCCATGCATATGCCCCTCCCACTAACACCGTGACCACCACAGATCCATCTTTCTGCAGTCCAAGAACTACCGCAAGCCGCTGCTCCAGCGCCATGTCATTCGAATTCTCATCATGGTTCCCATATTCGCCATCGCCTCGTGGGCCTCGTTGACCTCCCTCCGTGTCGCCTTTTGGGTCGATCCTTTCCGAGATGTCTACGAAGCCTTCACCATCTACACCTTCTTTCAGCTGCTCGTCAACTTCCTCGGCGGCGAGCGTAGCCTTATAATCATGATGCACGGCCGCCCGCCCGTCTCTCATCTGTGGCCGCTCAATCATGTTTTCGCCCAAGTGGATATAAGTGACCCACATACATATCTCTCCATCAAGCGAGGTATCCTGCAGTATGCATGGTTCAAACCATTCCTGGCAATAGCGACGGTTGTTTGCAAGGCGACAGGCACCTTCAGAGAAGGTATCATGGCAGTAAACTCGGGATATCTCTGGACCGGCTTGATCTATAATCTCAGCATATGCTGGTGCTTGTACGATCTGGCTCTCTTCTGGGTGTGTATGACACAGGACCTACAGCCCTTTAGGCCGATGCCAAAATTCCTCTGCATCAAAGGTATTATCTTCGCCTCTTGGTGGCAGGGTTTCTTTCTGTCCATCCTGGTATGGCTGGGCGCCATTCCTAGCTTGGGAGGTGGGTACACTGCCGACAATTTGGCTGCTGCCATTCAGGACGCGCTGATCTGCTTTGAGATGCCGTTCTTTGCTGTCTGGCACTGGTATGCATTCAGCTGGAAGGACTATGCCGATAAGACTATCAGTGATGCCCGCATGCCCATACGATATGCGCTGAGAGATGCTTTTGGACCTCGAGACCTCATCGAGGACTGCAAGGAGACCTTCAGCGGCAAGAAGTATGACTATCGCTACTTTGACGCGAACGATAATGTCATGGCGCACGAACAGTCCGCCAGCAGAGAAGCACGGATGCGCGAAGGTATGCGTTATGAGCGAAATGGCAGAGGAAAGTACTGGGTGCCTTCGCCCACAGATGCACGCCAGCCACTTCTACAAAAATTCGTGCCGAGCAACGCTCGAACGATGAGTCCCAGCGGTGGCGGTCCGAACAGATCAACGAGTAGAGGCAGCAAGAGCAAGTACGGTGCAACGAGCGAGGATGAAGAGCCCGAACTTGATCCCGAAGAGGAGCGGCTGTATACAAACGCAAGAGCACTCGAATTCGGTGACTGGAACTATCCTGTGATTAATACTCATTACGCCACCCGTGAGGACAGGCTCTACAGCACCCCGAACACGATTACGCAAACCACAAATCGTGCCATCCTGCAGCCGACAAAGGAATCCAAACAACGCCGCAAGTCCAAGATAGAGGATATCAAGAAGGAAGTGCACCAACACAATCGACCAAGGACCTCTTCGAGCCACGATAGCAACAAAGGCTCGTCAAAAGGCAAGGAGAAGCTGAAGCAGTTGCCTGTCGTTGGCAAGCTGGTTCGAGAGTCATCAAGCACCTCCAGTTCGTCCGCCAAGTCGAGGAGCTCGCAACTTGTCGATCTAGTCGTGGAAGACCACGAAGCAGAACGACTCGAACGCGTACGTGCTCGAAAAGAGGGCGGTCCCGGCTGGAACAGCGTCGAGCAAAAGCACTTTGTAAAAACCTATCCTGACCAAGACGCTGCCGAAGAAGTGAGACAAGGATTTAACCCAGACTCTCCCGAACAAAAGATCAAGAACCAGAACCACAATCTCAAAGATCCATTCTCAATAGGAGATGGCGACGACGAAATGACATCCGTATCTGACCAGGAAGGCCGCGATCAGCTTGGCCAGGATCAGCCTTGGGAGGATCGAGAATATGGCAAACTCCAGCCCAATGGAGGCAAAGGCAAGGGCAAAGACTCTCAAGGAAGCAGTCCACTGCCCAGTCCAATGTTTGAAGAAGAAAGAAATGCTTGGGGCGAGCGGTAATGTCAGCGTTTTGACGCTGTTCTTGGCTCCAGATTGTACAAGTAGAGACATCAGCGGCGGCGTTCTTCAATTTGGGAGCATGGTTGGCGTTTTTGCACCACGAGATACCATATCGTTCTGGTTGATGAAATGAAAGTAAGCAGTCTTTCGCCAAAGCAGTCTGTGCAATCCACACCATCTTCAAGCGCCGCATACCACCGCCTCACAATCCGCCCCACTCATATGTAAGATTCATCAGCGCAAGACACAATCCTTTAGGATCATTACACTTCTAGCCACACGAAGGCTCAGATCACGAATCATACAACAAGACAAGATAGTTACTGGAAAAATGATGCTTGTGGCGACCTCCTATCTTCTCTCCCAAATCACCATCCCTCAAGTCATTTCCTACACCCTCCTCCTCCTCCTCCTTCTCATCTCCTACAAATGCACCCTTGTCTAAATTCCCCGGCCCAAAAGACAATGGCCATGTCACGAATCTACGAAATCTACTGGGATATTTACAAACACGGACGGCGTTTGGGGATGCGTTTTTCGAAGAGTAAGACTTTCGAGTCGCAGCCTCTTGTTGGTGAGGAGATCGACAAAGGATGTGAGGTTGTGAGGGAGAAGGGGAAAGAGGATGGGAATGTAGTATTGAACTTATGCTTGATATGGGTGGTGATTTTTGCTGATTGTGCTCTCCGTTGATGTAGTAGGGTTCTGTTTCGTGCCGTGACGGCGTAGATCGTCGCGGAATATATGTATGGCCAGCAATATGGACTCTTCGAGGATGAACGGACGACGCGAGGATTGTATAGGTGACCAACCGGCGATTTGATGTCTTATTCGGCTTTACGAGTCTTGGAAGCTTCATAGCGTGGATGGTTCCGACGGTTTCGATTTTCTTGCCGTCTCAAAATCATGGCCTTGCTTGGTAGTAAAGAGCCAACTGCTAGCTTCCTGGATTTCAATAATATGAGTTTAGCTCAGGCGTCTGACAGATTCGTTCTGACATTGCTCATGTCGCAGAGAAGATGCAAAAGAAGCTCGTCGAGCAGGAAGGTACTCACGTCGACCTCAACACTTTGGGGAGGACAACAAGACTACTGCGGAGGTCTACATCCACAGCTCGCTACGGTTGGGTGACAAGACAGGATCAGCTCTCACCCAGGCAACAACAATGGCAGCTTGGTCTGGCGGTTGGGATACTACCGCTTTCTCCCTCACACAGACAGCATATACCTGGTTCTGCAGCACCCGGATGTGCTAAAAAGGGTCCAAGCCGAATTGAGAGAGCTGTGGCCTGATATGAGCGAGGATGCTTCCATGGCCATAGTCGGCGGTTTGCCGTTTTTAAATACCGTGGTCAAAGAAGGCCTCCGGTTGATGCACGGCGCATTATCAAGACTGACTCGAGTCAACACAACGGCTCCGGAGCAGTACAAGGCGTGGACCATACATACCCCCAAGTAGTAAGAGGTCGATGTCGACATCTGATCTCCAGTGTGATCAGGAGATCTGGGGTAACGATGTCCTTGTATTCTGGGCAGACCGGTGGATTGACCGTCCTGGTGTGGATAGATGGCTCGCGACTTTTAGCAAAGGCACGAGGGGTTGTGCTGGTGCAGAGCTTGCTCGGGTGGAGATGAAGATGATGTTGGGAGCTCTATTCGGCCGCTTTGAGATGGGTATAGTGGAAGATGAGAAAGCTCACAGATGCGGATATTCTGGCATGTTGTGGTGGTGAATGCGCGCGGGGATCGAAGAACAGGATGCAGCGACTGCGTGTAGTTGTGAGCTCCGTAGCTTAGCTTCCTTGTGAGCAAGGGGCGAGGCACTAGCGATCTATTTTCCATGCCCATGATATCTGCCGTTAGCTTGACGACGGACATTTTCGGGCGCCGATGGCTTCTTGTTTGGAGTGGTCACTGGCAAGCTCAGGCTCGCTGGGTGGTACGTGTTCTTTTGAACTTCATGTGCACACGTGGATGTGGCTCTCGCTTCACGCTTGCGTTGCTTGCAGATCGCTGAAACAAGTGACGATGAGTGACGGGTTTGCATTGTGGCGCCAAGTGGACGCTTTGCATGGTGAGAGTTGGGATGAAGGTCGATGTGTCTGGGTGCACTTGGCGGCCAAGCAAGGCAGAGCACAAGCCAGGGCCTGAGGTCCATCTGGTACTCTATCAGCCATGGGCCGCCGCATGCTTGACCAGACGTCGTGAGAGCAGTGTGACAGTACAGTACAGTAGTTGGTGTGGGAAAATCCAATCATATCATCTCAACATGCAGCTTCATTCACCGAAGTACGCTGAGTACAGTACCTACTACCTGCAGAGCCGCGTGGCTGGGCGGACGTATGTGTCTGTGTCTGGGCGTTTGCCCGCAACGTCCTCCCTGCATTATGATTGCACCTCGCCATCATGGCCATGAGTATGACCATGACCAGAAAAGTGTCACAGCCAGCCAAGCCCAACCCCAAGGCCCCAAGCCCGCATATGTACATGCCACATAGTACATACACTACCGTCGGAACACAGCACGAGGCGCCGCGTGCTGCCGTGTATGTGTCTCGTCATGCGCCACAAGACCAGTCTTCTCCTCCCATGGACACGCACATGGCGTGAACTCTCCATCCGCCCAAAACCTCCCACGGGCTTTCGGTGCCCACACTACCCTGAGCTCCAGCGGACCAGCGCCGAGCTGAGTGTGAGACAGCATGAAGCTTCTGGCTTGCGTTGATCCGGCATCAAGCGCCCGACAAGGGAGAGCAAGTCTTGTCGAGGCCAGGGCGTCTCGGCCTTGCCTCTTGCCTACATAATCTTGCTGTGCCATCTGCACGCTTCTATTGTTCCCTCCCCTCCAACAACATCTCGCAACCACCACAAACCTACACAACAAGACTCCACTGCTTCTTGATCGATACATCAAACACTCCCACAACAGCAATGCTCAGGACACTACCAGCAACAGCACCTGCTACGCCAAACATGGACTTCCCAGTGGCACCACGGACAGTGTCTCGAAAACAGAGATTGACTGCTCTGGTGTCTCTGCCTGTTCCCAACTGTGCTTCGACAGAGTGGAAGAACGAATACTACAAGATCGTCAGGATGCTTCGGGAGCTGCTCGAGAACTGGCCACTCACACCACAAGGAAACTGGAAGCAAGTCGTCCTGGAGGAAGCATTGAAGACACTTCACGCAATTGAAGACCCAACAGAATCACCTGCCGGAGCATCAAGAACAGATCACGTCAGATGGGCGGATGTGATGGTCAGCCGAATCGTGGTCGAGGCTCTCTGGGAGGATGGCACGAGCGTCTCATTTTACGACTGTCAAGACGCACTCAAGCTCGGCCGAAGTCGAGCTGCTGCCATGAGACTTTTCGCCCAAGCACAGTCTTCCTGGACCCGCATCACTCAGACGAGCGTCGGCTCGGAGTTCAGCTTATCGTGAACGACGTGACAGAATTGATTTGAATGTGCGCTTTGCTTCTTCAGCATGGGTATAGCGAGGAGTTGAGGCAATTTGAATGGGACCCAAAGGGGACCTGATTTTATGATACCGTGACACTGTATGGAATGCTTGAGACGGTTCGCAACAACCTTGAGCATTGGACGTCTTTCGTCTGTGGAAAGATTCTCGCATCGTATTCCACTTCTCTGTATAGCATACCTGCCACGAGCAGAATTGAACACATCGCGCAGAGCGCTTCACCACCAAATTCTCTCCCACCAAAAAAACACCCCTTTCCACTGTTTCTCGTGCATTGTTTCGACTCCTGCAGTGCATCTACCTTACTTCGCCACCGTATCCAAACAACACTGCGGAAGCAGCATTCAACCAGCCTTTCTCAGCTCACCACGCACGACAGACGCTTCACGATCATCTCCCACTCCCACTGTACAATGCAAAGCTATCGAAACGCTCGTCCAGCCCTACATGTCCTGCAACAATATACTTTCGCGTGTGCTGGAGAAGGCTTAGAAGCCACAAGCCATTCGGACAAGCCGTAAGTCGGGTGTGGCTGGCTGGTCCCAAGGCGTGTAGAGGTGACAACGGAAGGCAATATTGGTTTGGTATCCCAGCATTGGGTGTGAGCGGGTGAGTAGCGTCTTGGCTACCACGCGACACGGGAAACGCAATGCCGGGTGTTCTGGAATCGAAGCGGTATATGGTCGATCAGATTCACCAAGACGCACGCGATACCGAATGGCTTTTGCCGTGCTTGGCTGCCCGAATAAGTGTTTGTGGACGGGATCGAGAATTCTGGGGCTGATCGCGACGGGACATGCGTGCAAGGCTTTCATTCGAGATCGAGCTTTTGGGGCACTCTTCTTCTTTTCTACGCCTGATTCAGCTTGAGTATGTCCATTTTGATACGAGCAGCAATGATGAGGATCGAGACCTCGGTGGACGGGCTGGTATTGCGCCTCGAGAGCCACGCCGCACGCGCTTCTGCCACGCCATCCAATCTTCCGGTCTCCGTGCAAGCCCTTCTTTGGACAGCATATCGTGAACCCTTCGCTTCCATCTTGCAAGTTGCCGCACATCGGTGAGGCTGGCTCAACATTCAATTGACTGTCAGGCTGCATCTCAAGCCGCGAAACGCATGGAGCTGGATCGATCGGCCGCCTCGTATTCACTACCCTCCACCACATCAGAGCCCTACGCCTCAAGGTATCTCTTCACCTTGACCCTCAACATCTGTTGCACTCGCTGCCCATTCGAACAGACGACTCCGCTGCAGCAAGTCTCTTCCGACAGCTCGGCGAAGAGATAGTAGGATCGGCTCAGCAGAGCCCTCCATCCGACAAGCCATGTGTCGCTCTCCGTGCAGCAAAGAAGTCGCTTCGTGCCCCCTACCTCGGGGACCATACTGTTTCAGCAACAGACACAAATCTTGCCATGCAAGTGGCCGCGAGCGATCGCCTTTGCGACAGACATGTCTCCCTCCCGGCCGTTCGCGACGGCCAACGCGTACATTGCATGCCTTCCCGTCGTACCTTCTACCACCATCTGGCGATGTTCAAGCAAGATTTCAGCATCCATGGTTGGCGTCCATGGCGGATCGTCGAGCCACGTGGCTGTCGACGCATCGCGGTGCTACTCCAGCTCCATCTATTGTATTCGGACGCCGAAGGAACACGTCGCTCGCATTGTTCGTCCGCTCGCTCTTCTCGTGCTCGCTCATCGACGAACTGTATCAATTATAGGAAGTCCGAATCGCGTCGCCTGAGCAATCATCAGATCTCGGTCGGCACTTTGGTGTTGACATGAAGTCAATCATCGCCTAAAGCGCTTATTGTCCGACTTCTCGCTGTCCTTGCCGTGATCACAACACGACATTACCTAGGCACTTACGATATAAGCGCAGGCCAGGACCTGAGTCCGTTCCCTGCATCATGTCTCGCCTCGGCTTGCCGGCCTGGCTTCCCAGCATTCCTTTCGGCAGCTCTTTCTCGATGATCAACAGTACCTACAACCAATGTGAAGCTTACCAAAGACATGCGGGATTCTGATCATCGTTCGGGTCATTTTCGTGGTTGAATTGTAGCAATCCTTTCCTACCGCCCGCGGCTGCCGGTCGCTGCATGAATGAAGAGCTCGTGTCCAGTCAAAGAGCAAAGGATCGGAACACCAACCTGAAGCTGCAGTGCAACAGCAAGACTTGGACGAATCGCAAACAACAGAAGATGTGACAAGCTCCATCATTGTGGACTTGCGATGTCTATCATTCCTGGGCAGTCACAGTCTTATGGGGGCTTTGGACCCTGCGAATATAGAGAAAGAGCTATATACACCCTCAGATCACGAAAGCACCCCTTGCTGCCACGAGTACAACAAGTTTTGCAGTGCGGTACAGGCCATCCTCGCATCCTTTGCGTTACTGGCATACTGCTCCTCAAGTGGATACCTCTGCCTGCCTCCATAATCTGGCTGCGCCAGATACAACACCTGCCATTTTGTTGGCGAAGGATTGCGATGCTTGAACTTCTTGTCGGCTTTCTTCGGTTCTTCGACAAGGTCCTGATACAGAACCCTCATAGCACTCATGACCTGGTGATAGATCCTTCCAAACGCACGTCAGCAAACGCCACAGTGATGCGACACGAACCAGATGCTGTTGCACTCACCTTACCAGTTCTGTCTCACTCCTGACGAATTCGAAGTGAGCCCTCCTGAAGTCGTATTGAGGATATCCCATCGTCTTGCAGAACAAGAAGAGCTTCTTGCCAACGTCCATCCCGTCGCTCGCATCCAGCCTCTGCTCGTCGGTCAACACAATGAGCTTTCTCCTGATGCCTCGCTTTTCCTTGATCTGCTCGACCAAGCGCCTCTTCAGCTTCGTGATTTCGCCCTCAACATCTACTTTCTCCCTGGCCAGTATTCTCAACTCGGCCCCATTCTGCTCCCGCTCTTTAGCTCGCTGCAGCTCAATGCGGTCCGCATTGTCCTCACACCATGCCTCCAGCCATTCGAACGCACCAGGTTCCAGTCTCGTCTCCTGGTAGATGTTGTGCCTCCAGATCTCTTCCATTCTCTTGGCGACTTCTTTGGGAATCATTCTGAGTCCAGAAGCGTCATCTTCAGTGTCACTGACCTGCGTCCAAGACTCGCCACCGTACTTGTTGTCGTAGCAGAACTTCGTGGCTATCTTCTTTCTGGGATACAGGAACTCGTCATCGCTGTCCAGAGACACCATATTCCTCGACCTCTTGTTCGAGCTCTTTGCCTTCGCAGCTTCAAGATCTGCAATCTTCTTCTCAAATGCCCTAACAATCTGGTCATGTCCCACGATCAACTTCCTGTATTCATCGACTTGCCGGTTGGCCTTTTCCAGCTGACTTTTGACATGGTCCAACTGCGAACTCGGAATTGCGCCTGCCACAGAGGATTGCAATCTGTTCTTTTCGTGCACGAGCTGATCGATTCGCGTCTTCTGAGAAGCAATGGTTCGATTCTGGTCGTCGAGTCGCCTCGTCAAATTGGCTACCT
Source organism: Pseudocercospora musae (assembly GCA_001578225.1). Taxonomy (NCBI): domain Eukaryota; kingdom Fungi; phylum Ascomycota; class Dothideomycetes; order Mycosphaerellales; family Mycosphaerellaceae; genus Pseudocercospora; species Pseudocercospora musae. The sequence continues at coordinate 53,674 of LFZO01000090.1, forward strand.
CGTTCGCCCACGTCCCGATGATCTGCTGTGAGACCGTAGCAGTATCCGAGAGTGTGGAGTTTGCATTTACATGTTGCTGTGGCTGCTGCTGCTTCTCAATCAAGAGTCGTTGCACCTCGGCATACTGCTTGGCACCATCATTGAATAGTATCTGGTTCTGTTGCTCCAACCACGCAATACGTGCATGTGGATCGAAGCTGAGCGTTGCGTCAGCAGGCATTGCATGTGAGAATGTTGCCGCCATTACTTTGGCCATTTTCATCCTCAGTGCTCACGGACAAGCCGACAGCCCATGATAACAAGTTATTAACAACGCGTCTGATCGGCTCATCAAACCTTGTTTGATCGCGCTCATAACACGCCAACACGAGCCATCTAGCCTCGTCTCGAACGCATTTCTGTGTTGTGGCCAAAAGCAGAGCACATCGCCATTACCGCTCAGCTTCTGTCCAACAAGTAGAGACACTTCCATGTCGCGATTAGTGTTGTAGTATACCATACCGTATATGGTATACACGGTGTGTAATACACAAAGTACACAGCCTTCGAGGCTCGAGGTTTAGTATATACATACTAGAGTGGTTATGTAATACGCTAATAATAGCCCGGAATAGGCTCGGAGGTCGATTTTCTCGGGATATTAAAGTATTAGTATAGGTCATCGGCTGTGTCCGAGTATATGTATACTGGTACAGTAATCAACGCCATACGTATGTGAGAGAACAGGTGCCGATGCAGCGGACGCGGACGCGGACGCGGACGGGCAACGCGCGATCACGAGATTCGGGACTCGGGAGCCCATCCGACCCCTTCCCGGAACAGCCCCGGATTTGCTCCACTTTCCGCCCCGCCCAACCTTGACGCGATTTCTCGCAGGATGGCGAAAGCTTGTCTTCTATCTTCTATATCTTCTTCATCACGCAAATCGCTCGGAGATCATGAACTATCATCATCATTCCCAGCCCTCGTCTCGGTCCCGCAATGGCTGCCGCTCAGGTCATCAGCGCTGGCCCCGCCGGTCAGCCTGATATCGACTATGCTCCCGACTTGGACAAGTATCTCGCTCGCGTCAATCGTCGGAAGGCTACCGAGAAGCTGTCAAATGATTTGCCAGAAGGCTTTCCAAAGGAACTGATATCCGACCTAGTCTGGGACGGTAAAGACATTGCTCAGAAATATAGCTTTGTCTATGAGCTCAATGAAGCGGAACTCGAGGAGATCGAGGCCGGGCTGAAGCACTTCAAATGTACACGGAAATGGGAGATATGTCAAGCCGACTGCTAACGACAGTGTAGCGTTGAATAAACCTTTGGGATTCATCGACCAGGAAACGTTTCCTCTTCCTCAGCTACACCATAATCTTCGGGAGATTTCTAACGAGATCCATAATGGTCGCGGCTTCAAAGTACTGCGTGGCCTTCCTTTCGCGAAACATACTCGCGAAGAGAATGTGATTATTTACGCGGGCGTCTCTAGTCACGTCGCACCAATTAGAGGCCGGCAAGATCATCAATTCGAAGGGAAGCCAGCTGATGTCGTCTTGAACCATATCAAAGACATGAGCGGTGTCGTGGATGCTTCCAAGATCGGTGCGCCAGCTTATACGACAGACAAGCAAGTCTTCCATACCGACGCTGGGGATGTCATTGCCTTGGCTTGCCTCGAGACGGCGGCATCTGGAGGCGAGAGTAAGCTTTCCAGCTCGTGGACCGTCTACAACGAACTCGCTCGAACTCGTCCCGACTTGATACGGACCCTGGCCGAGCCTTGGGCAGCGGAGAAGTATGTGCACTGACGATGACTGATCCTTCCTACTGACCTTTCGCCAGTTTCTCCGGCCAAGGCCAGCAGTACTCCCTGCGCCCACTGCTTTACTATATTCCTAAGAGCACATCGACTCCAGAACGAATGATTATCCAATATGCAAGGCGAACATTCACGGGATATTGGGGTCTGCCACGCTCTGAGAACATTCCGCCTATCACGGAAGCACAGGCTGAAGCTCTTGATACTCTGCACTTCCTCGCTGAGAAGTACGCCGTGACCCTAGACTTTCAGAAAGGTGACGTACAATATGCCAACAACCTCAACATCTTCCACGCCCGAGACGCCTTCAAGGACACACCGGAGCAGCAGTAAGCCACAAGTCCATCGTTTTCTGTGCTCTGATCTAGCTAACGATTTCGTAGGCGCCATCTCATTCGGCTCTGGCTGCGAGATCCTGAATACGCCTGGCCAACCCCAGCTGCACTGCAAGGCCGCTGGGACCATGTCTACAGCAACGTGAGACCAGAGAACTCCATTTTCCCGCTCGAGCCAAGAATTCGAAGCTCAAGTGCTGGTAAGACGAAGCCTCTGCAGTGAATGTAGTACAGTGCTAGCTGTTCACGAATGTGCTACGGCCTGAGATGACTTGAGTGGACAAATTTCAACCAAGTGTCGCCAGGAAGCACAGCTTTCCTTGTTGTGCAGTCTTTTGAAAGTCCGCATTAAATCTGAAGTAGTTGCTGCGAACTGTACTTACAAGGAGCACCCGAATGCAATCTTGGAGAACGTTCGTCTTGCATCTTCTCATCCCATATGGCGCAAAGCTGAACGGAGCCGCCGGTGGGTGGAGGGCGGCGCGCGAGACCAGCCGTCAAATGCCTGAGATGTGGTTGTTCACTGCAATACTAGACTGGCGCCAAGGGCTTGAAACAGCGATTGTGCGTTCATGACCTCGTCTGCGTGGCATCACGGTGTGGGAGACATGTGCCTTGGTGGAGATCGCCTCGCGTATCCATGTTTGTCGGCGAGCTTGTGCGATGGCGTGCTATGTCGGAATCTGAACTCAAGTGCTGACCTTTGTCGCAGTGCTCTGCGCCGTCAAGACGTGATGAATTCCCCGGAGCCTTATATCTAGACCTACGACACTCCCTACTTGTACTAATACTACAGAGGCATCCGCGCCCGATCTCTTGCTTCGCAGGGGTTGACCACTGTCACGGCCTTGTCAAAATGTCAGCTCTCTTTCGAAACAGATTCAAGCCCGGCAATGATGGAAACCGAAACACCTCGACCGTTCAATCGGTCACGGCCAGCGGCGATGTTGAAGTATCTGATGGCGACCTGAAATATGTCGGACAGCAAGGTGGCAACGATGCACCTGTCGGATACCAAGAGACAAGTGGAGCCCCGGTTGAGGTGCAGTCACCATTGGGGTACAGCGTCGGGCCGGTGACTATCGTTTTTCTCAATTTGTCGAAGATGGTAGGCACGGGTATCTTTTCGACACGTAAGACATCAACGCGTTTTGAACTCTTGCAAGTAAGCTAACAGACATGCCTAGCCTCGTCGATCCTGAGAGGCACCGGATCTGTTGGACTCTCGCTGATATTTTGGTTCATCGGATTATTGACTTCAATGTCCTCGCTCTCGGTTTACCTCGAATATGCTGCATACTTCCCCTCTCGATCTGGGTCTGAAGTCGCCTACTTGGAGCAAGCATACCCGCGACCGAAATGGTTCTTTCCGACCACGTTTGCTATTCAATCAGTCATACTGTCCTTCTCAAGCGGTAACGCTGTGGTCATGGCCAAGTATCTTTTTGCAATCGGAGATCATACTCCATCCGATTGGGAGACGAAAGGACTGGCCATTGCCTGCTATACGATCGCAGTCATGTTCGTGATCTTTCATACAAGGTTCTCGTACATCGCAAGCAATGTCATCGGCGCGATCAAGCTGGTGACATTGGTCTTTATTGCTATAACTGGGCTGGTCGTACTTGGTGGCCATACGAGCATCAAACATCCCAAGCTGAACTTCCAGAACGCTTTTGATGGCGAAGCTTCACCGTATGGGGTTACAAACGCGATGTACAAAATCATATTTGCTTGTAAGTGGCCTCGATCGTATTGCGAAGGTGCGTGCTAAGTATATGATAGATGCTGGTGTAAGGGTCGTGACTGTCTTTTGAGGCGTGAGGTACATGCTGACTATCATCTCCGCAGTACGAAAATGCTTTCAACGTGGTCAACGAGGTGAAGAACCCTGTGAAGAGCATTCGGAACAACGGGTTTGCCGCTGTGACACTCGTCGCCATTCTGTATATCCTTGTCAACATTGCGTTCTTTGCCGCCATCCCGAAGGAAGAAATCGTTGCTGGCAAAGAAATTGCGGCAGGTCTGCTCTTTACCAAAGTCTTCGGCAGCCATGGTGCTGTGCGTGGACTGAACTTCTTGATTGCCCTGAGCTCTTTCGGAAATCTTATTGCAGTCCTACTTGGGCAGTCGCGAGTTATTCGAGAGTGTGGTCGCCAGGGTAAGTGAGCTGACACGCTCACCTCTAGCGATCGTTATGCTGACCACAAATCTCTCTCGACAGGTGTGCTTCCTTGGCCATCATTTTGGGCATCTACAAAGCCTTTCGGAACGCCAGCAGGCCCCTACCTCGTCAAATGGGCATTGACTATTATCATGATTCTGGCGCCTCCCGCCGGAGATGCATTCAGCTTCATCACAGACTTGCAGATTTATCCCAGCTCGGTTTTCAATCTGCTTATGGCCGCGGGAATCTACGCCCTGCGGTATCGTCGCGGAAAGCTGGGCTTGCCGAGGCCGACCTTCAAAGCCTGGGATGTGGTGCTTGTGTTCAACATCGCAGTCCAGCTCTACCTCATCATCATGCCATGGTATCCACCGACTGGTGGCGCGAAAGGAGGCGACGTTTCCTTTTGGTATGGCACGTACATTGTCGTCGGGATCTCCATTCTGGTCATTTGCGCCATCTACTACATCACTTGGATCATCGTCCTGCCCAAGCTTCGCGGGTATAAGATGCGCCAGGAGCTGCTGCTACTTGGAGACGGCGCGCAGACCCACGTTCTAATCAAGGTGCCTGTCAGTCAAGTGGACGAGTGGGATGCAACTCATGATGCCAATGGGGCGAGATACGATCATTTCAGCGAGCTGGGATCGCAGGATGAAAAGGTCACTGTCATTCCTGGACCGAAAGGTGCAGAAACGGCACTGTAACCTTGATGATGCTCAGGAATCGGCACATCAACTCTACAGAAGTCATGATAGGCGATCTCCACCCTTGCCAGGATACAATGCTCAATGGATATCAGAGTCTTGATTCACAGACAAAGAAGTCTTTATACGTTTTCGAACATACCGCATGCGGGCAAAGAAAATGGGCAGGCGCTGCTTACACCATGTCGAATCATGTCTATTAAGCAATTGCATTCAGCAAGAATTCGAAGATACTAAGATCACAGTGCAATGCATCAATTAGCAGCGATTCGCCACTTAACAGCCGACAGAGGTGCTCGCAGGGTTTGGCGACTACAGCAGTTGCCACGATGCAATGCCGTTGCTCAGGGCTCCTTTCACACTCTCTCGAGTTCTTTTGTGACAAGTTCCAAGCTCATTCCTGGCCCGCTATCCAGCCGAAGAGTCCAGGGCCTCACGCCTCGGCCAGTGCCGGTGAATGAGGCAACTTACTGTCTGACAGGATCAAGTTATTACTGGAGTTGCGAGGACGATAGACGCGAAGTCATAGCTTGGAGAAAGATAGCGGCAAGTTCTCTTTGATTCTTCTCTTCCAATGCATCGCATGATGTGGCATCGCAAGGTTGCATCTTTGAAGACAGGTTCGGAGGGTGCAGCAAACAAGCTCCTTCCAGCGACCGGCAATGCTCTTGCTTCGCGTTCTCAAGAAAAGGTCTCCTTCTTCGTTGGACGAAGATCTGTCTAGGCGATCAGCCACATGCATGCTACATCTCTGATTTGCAGAGCATCCTTTTGAGGGAAGAATTAGAACTCGAATTCCTTCACTCAGCCGCGGTCGACCTCATCTCTACGAATACTCCAGCAGAAAAGGGGTTCTCCTCCAGACTATCTGTTCGACGTTCGACAATGGAGCATTACAAAGGGGGTGCTTGGTTTTCTGGAGGCAGCATGGATGGAAAAGACGAGACAAGGCCACTACGAGCGGACACTCCACAAGCGCCGATCGATCCCGAGTATTCAGGACCTCGCCAGACGACATCAACTCCTCAACGAAACAATGGGCCGCCTCAGCCAATTCGGCATCAAGGGATCGCTATTCGTACTCTGGAGTTGCCTCACGACATCTGTTATGGAACAAAAGAGCTGCTGACGTTCTTCCCCGACTGTATATGCGTGAAGGAGATTCTCATCCGTTGGATCCGAAACGGAATCGGCGCAGAAATGGTCGCGAAATGTCTCCTCTCCATACGAGATGATCTCACTCACAAGAAATTTGTATGGACCAGAAATCTTGTTCAAAAACGTATGATTGACGCGATGAAGATTACCCACATTCCACTCATGGTACCCAACGTCCCAGAACCGGATGATCGCATGACATCAAATCACTGGGTGGATGGTCGGACTTATCCTGCCTCTGCAGAAAGAACAAAGCTTGAGCTTCTTGGTCAGAATATCCCCCGGGAGGACTGGCCGCAGGGTCGCGACAGAGGACCTTTGACGATGTGCTTGGAAAAAGTGCGGGATACCCCTTTCACGGGGCTTGATACATCAGCAATTCCAGAACTCATACATTTCTTTGAGCGGAAAGGCGAGGCAATAAGGCCTCCAATTCCTGAAGCTGGTCTCAATTGGGACTCGGAGTTCTTTGCCGATTTCGACTGTCCTGACCCAATCGATCCGACCAATTTACAAGTGGGTGATGATCCTTGACCATGCTTCCGAGGGTTTAGAGGGAACGAGATGTTTGTGAAGAGAGATCGGCAGCGCGATATTTTGCAGAGACGTGAGCGGGAAGCCAAAGTGGAGGGTTCTATAGCATAGCACCTCTCAGCCTTACCGAAACAGCCTCGGCGCCGGCGCGGCTGATCCTCGTGACTTTTTACCACTCCAGGTTCATGTCTTTGCCACATGCGAAAGCTTACGCTGCGGGGTTGGGGGTCTCCACGAGAGCCTTGCTGCAATTCTGATCAGCTCCAAAGGTCGGCGATACGTTGGCAATCCGTGCAGTTCAAGAAGCACTTCAGCCCCCTCTGCAAGCCTTGGTAATATCTTCGCGCCTTCCATTGACAATCAAAGCCATGCGTCATGCTGAAGTCGACGCCCAATCTCACATTGTCAGATCAACGCTCAGCTATTTCCTCGATCCTGCTAAAGGTGGCTACGAAGACTTCTGGTTTGGAACGGTCGGGGAGAAGCGACGTCCTTTTGAACATGTTGAGGTACCAATTACGGACATACGAGGCAGCGAAACCGAGTTCCATCTGGATAAGCAAGGCTTTCAGCACGTCAGGTCTCCTGCCACGGAGAAAGAATTTGTAGATCTTGAGACAGTTAAGAAGGTATACTACCCCGAATGTGCTGAGCTGGTGAAGAGGATGTGAGTTTCATCTGCCCTTTGCGCAGAGCATGGTATTAAGTCGCTACTGCAGGACAGGAGCAAGTCGTGTGCATGTGATGGGTCACGTCTGTAGACGTCAAAGCTGGGATGAATTCCGAGAAAGGACAAAAGGGATGGAGGACATGGACCGGATCCCGATTGCTACGACTGCGCGATACATCCACGTCGACTACTCGTATGATGGCGCGAAGACTAGACTGGACTTCTACCTCCGGCGAGAAGCCGAGAAGTTGAGCAAGACTCGATGGGCAATCATAAATATTTGGCGCCCAATTGGCAATACTGTGACCAGAGAGAATCTTACTGTGTGCGATGCTCGCTCAATTGACGATAGCGAGTTGAGGCCAGTGATTGCAAGATTCAGGAGACCCGGTGACGAGAAGAATCTGAATCCAGTGACAAGAGCTGCATACAACCGGGACGATGTCGAAATCTGGTCAGTGGCTCCTCCGTCTCGCGAGGATCAGCATAAGTGGTATTATTGCTCAAAGTTGGAACCCGAAGAAGCTCTTCTAATCAAGATCTACGATTCGAAGAAGACTGGTGTCGCGAGGAGGACTTTGCACACGGCTTTCGTATGTGATGAAGATTATGGTCCGCCGAGGGAGTCGGTTGAGGTGAGGACTTTGGTGTTCTGGGAGGATCAGGGTAACGAATGAGACAAGTAAGACTTTGGTATGCACGCTACTTTTAAAAGACCATGTGAAGAGCCGTATCCAATGCCAGCCTCTGGCATAATTCAGTCTTCGTACGCGTCGGAGTCATCAGACTCTACAATCGACCTACGAAGCTTGACTCTCTTGAGTGGCTGATCCGATATCTGCTCGTCCTCTTCGTCCCCACCACTCTCGAAGCCTGGCTCAGCATAGGATACAGCCTGACGACGACTAGAGCGGCCACGGCGAGCATATGAGCATATCGAGCTCGACTTGTCATCGGTCTCCTCTTCATCGGACATCTCAGCCTCTTCCTCATCCTCGGAGATCTCTATCATCAACTCATCCTCGTCATCGTCGTCATCGACTATGGTAGACGCGGCGTCTTTGCGCTTCTTACTCCTCTTCGAGGTGCCATCTCGAATTTGCTTCCGACGAGTATTGACTTTGCCGCGCACGACAATGTCGTATTCATCCATGACTTCGTCTTCAGAGCGATCTTCAAGCCAAGCTTTGGCTTTGAGTGCAGCAGTGATTCGCTTGGTGAGATTGTTATTGGTCAGCTTGGGGGAAGTTGGACTCTGACGAAGATTGTTGATCTTCTCAGTCAGTAGATTCGTGTTCTTGATGCCCATAGCGACGTATAGCAAGACTTCGCCGAAGAAGTGATCCGGATACAAGCCGGCTTGGCCGCTCAGAATTTGATCGACAGTAAATCGTTCTGTCACATCTTTGCTACTGCGAAAATGTGCCGGACTGATGCTTGGCTTAGGCTTTGGTTTCGCGAGCGGGTGATCTGATCGAAATGTGAAGCCCAGAAAACTCTCCTCATGGTCTGCGAAGGAGCCTCGAGTGGCTTGGACTTTTCTGAGCATCCATAAAGTATGGGTTGCTGGCTTGCCAATCTCGGATGGGAAGATGTCGATGCGATGAGTGTTGTGGTCAAAATCATGCGTCAGCAGTCCGAGCTCGAAACAGAATTGATGCCCATGATACGCAGCCCCATGTCGCAGAAAGGCGAGAGCTCCATCAATGAAGAGGGAATTTTTGATCGGTGGAATGCCTCTACCGGCGATATTCGGCTGATCGTCTGAGACAGCGTTGTCCACGGGACAAAACGCTCCACCTTGTCGCTCGGAGGTCTCGATCTGCTCGTCTGTCGGGAACACATTTTCCAGCTGAGGTATTCTCAACGACGTCTGGAAAGCGATCATCATATCTGCTGGCTCATTCGCCTGGGGTATCAGGCGCTGAGCAGCCTGATGGAACTTCTGCACCGTCTCGACAGTACCGGTGATCCGCAGAAAAGAGCCCCGGGAGCCTGAGATACCTGAGATTGGGACCTGAAATGTCTGCAGGTGAGACATGGATCGCGATTCGAATCGACCCGCCGTCGCGCCATTATCTGGTCGCGACATGCTTGGCTGGGCCATGAGTGAATAGTCTGAGCGATCTGCAGTGAATTGCCAACGGCTTCTCGCCTTCCAGTGGAAAGATGGCGTGCGGCACTGCAGCCGCTCCGTGAATGCAGATGGCGAGGTATCTTGTTGGTTGACTGGTCGATATGTTGGCGTGAGGTGAGAGTGTTGAGGTTGAGAAGTGTTCCTGGAGTGAGTCGATGTGTTGAGAGGCAGGCCGGGCTGATGATACGAGCAAACGTCGTTGTACTTGGCAAGAAACTCTTGCGCTGTGATGATGGTTCGACTAGAGCGATTGACTCTTCTTATTCTAGGCTTCATGTGTTGCAGGCGATTCTCGAGTCCTATGATCAGGTGAGAGAAAGTAAAATGGAAAGGGAAGCCGCATTAAATGTCGAGGCTGAGAAAATGTCAAAGCGCTTTGCTTCACTTTCGGGATTCTTCTCGAGACAAGGCTTTCTGCTACCTAGACAAACGGCAGTATAGAAGATTCACGTCGGATCAGATCAGCAAAGTGGGAGGAACCATTATGCGATCGTGCTTACTATATGCGAAATTGATGGTCTCAGCCATGTGAATGTGACTTTCCTGCCCTGACCTTGCCCTCATCGTCCAAATGGTCAATGAACACCACGAGTCCCTCCCTCATTCTGCATCTCCGGATCAGAGCTGTCCAGCGTCATGTCTATGAAGAAGAGGTGCTTCACCAGCAGATGAGTCTTGTTCTCTTCGCTCAACGAACATTCAGGAGGGCCTGCTTGTGCCTGATCCTGCGCAGCAGGTGAGCTTGCTGGGAAGAACGAGAAATGTCCTAATATGAGTGACTCTGACTGTTACGAGCACTGCGAGGTGGTTCTGGTACTGCGTAGTTCTCGTTCTGTTCTTGAATTGGCTCTCCACAGCCACCGGGTCGGTGTGCGTCCGAGGGCTGATATGGATCATTTTCACCAGAACTCTTGACGGTATATCTATCGCCGGGTTCCTGGACTCCCTTGGCGTTTACACCTGGCTGATTTCCTTCATCAGAACGAACAGCATCACCATTGTACGGATGCTGCTAAGAAGTATCATCATACTTTGGTTCAGCCCTGGCTTCCGATGTCTTGAACGACCGAAGACGTTTGGATCCAAATTTTCCTTGTGTCCCGACTCATGGTATTGCCAGTCAGCCTCAAAAATGTCCTGATCGTTGGGCCTCATCTAAGTGTTGTCCAAAGACGTCCTGGTGATCTCTCGCAGTTTGTTCGATCACTTCTCCGGCCTGCACTTACAGAATGCCAGAAGATGCTTGTGCTGTTTGACGAAACCTCAGCCAAGCAGCTGGTCGCTTTCCATTATGGCCCTCTGCAGTCACAACCGAATCATGACGATCGGCTAAGGTTTTGAGCGCTGGCGTCAGAGGGACGGAGCATCTGGTATGGGGAGACATATCCTGGTCGCGCTGTCGCCAGCCTCGCGAAATGGACTGGTATGGATCCCACTATTGGTCAACTGCACCTCGGGACTGCTCGAAATGCTCGAATTGTTAGATATCGGATCTGGGTGCAGGATGATCTAAGGGTAGCTCATCTGCCATGCGAGATAGGTCGTTGGAAGCAGTGGGATCATCTGGCGATTCGATCTGGTCGATGCGCCATAGATCGCTGGTGCCAAAGCTGTTGTGGACCTTCGAGGTGGATGTGGTACGAGGCTATCCGATGTTGGCGTCCATGGTGTAGTGGAAGTCGTGATACAGGACGTGTTTACTTCGGTGGTAGTCGGTAACGTTAGAAGCAAGATGAGAAGCGACAAACTCGATGCTAATATTGTAGATCGTCCTGCCCGTCGAACTGCTGAAGATAGAAAGAGGGAAAACGACCCTCGTAATAGACTTAACGGATAGTACGATGATGTCACGAGACCGTATAGATTGGATAGAAGACGAGTTGTCGTACGGTTCTATCTAGAGGTAGAAGGAAGCTTGCGAGGAAGTGTCTCGTAGCGCTAAGGATTAATACCTAAGGCACTAATCTCTTACGACTAAGAGGTTACTCCGTAACGACTTTTTTCTAAATACTATTTTAGAAGTTAAGAGTAAATACTACAATTACGTTTTAGTTATCGTTTCTAAAAGGATTAGTAACGCTAATATATATCTTAGAGTTAGTATAAATAGGTTAGATATATTTAGTAATACTAAAGAATAATATAAAATATTAAAAGAGTAAGGAAAGAGATCTAGAGCTACTAGATAGATACTATTTCGAAAAAGAGGTATTAGGACTAGATATTAAACTATAGAGAGCTAACTAGATATAAAATTATAAATAGATTATAAAGCGTAATAGAAGATATAAGGAGTAGTAGGGGCTAAAGTAGGAATAGTAGATATACTATTATTCTAACTTTTATAGCTATAGATAGTAATTCTTACTAGAATATTAGAAGGCCTATAGGCCTCGAGATACGTAGAAGTCTATCCTAATAGATACTAAAATATTTAGATTCTAGAATAGTAGTAGAAACTAGATAAGTATTCTAGTTACTAAATAGTATTATACATTTTCCTAATATATCTAAAAGCTCTATTATTTTTATAGAAATATACTACTCTCTACTCAAATTTAATTACTAGATATTCTAGTAACTCCTCGTAACTTGTTACTTTAGTGTTAATTTCTACTATAGATAAGTACTTTTCTACTATCTTATTTACTAGACTCCTAGGTAGATAACTTTAGGCTTCTTAGTAATATCTATTTTTAGCCGTAGCCCCCGAAGGCGAATAGCGTACCAAGGCAGTCTATACATCTAGAGACTTGAGTGCATAGGCATCTAGCAGCTCCAGTCTTACAGGCTTGGTCTTTCATCGAATCTTTCTTTGTGCTTGGTAAGAATGCTATTGTGTCGAACAAAAGAAGACAAAATCTTTGAGCGGGTCTTTTGATCGAGAATATCCCCAGGCCGGGTCATTGTCCTTGGAGCATCTTTGTGCTGCCAGAGATGACCAGCATATATTCTATGGCTGATGCACAGCCTTCCGAAAAATCAGTGGAGTTTGTTCCCAGCTAATCGTATCAGCACAGACTTCGAAGGCAGCTGGCTTGCCTTCTCGTGCATTGATTGCTTGGTATCAGCTCACCAACTCACTCGTTCACACCCGACGTTGCCGGACAACGCTCTAATCCGCTACTCACACTCCTTTATGTTGCCGGCCAACCATTCTGCTGCTCGAAGTCTTCTCAACATGTTCGGGAAACCCAAAGAGAATTCAGGCAAGTTCATCTCAGAACTGCCATCTTCCTCATCAACTGATATGTCCTCCAGCAAGCCACTCCCCGCAACAATGCGAAAACTGCGAGAGCTTTTCGGCAAGTCATCGCAGCATCAGCAGTCTGGTCCAGCAATCAGCCATCCCTTCGACGTCTCAACCTCTGGAGGTCGTCCACATCTTCTCATATCCGAGAACTTCAACACGCCACAAGACCCAAACGTCACGCCCGCCGAGCGTCGACACGACCGCATTGCTAAGCTCATCTCCCTCATGAAAGCAGAGAATGCCGACATGCGTGACTCTTTCCCCGATGATCTCGAAATGCGAATCCAGTTCCTCGAAGAGCGCGGCGTCGATCCTCTTAAGGACTTAGTCAACTTCTACTCCAAGCGGGGTAGGTACGCGAACGGTTGCTCAGTCTGGGGTGGATGGCTCGTCGACCTGGACGATGAAGACCAGGGCTCGGATCGCTCATCTCTGACGTGGTCAAATACTAGTACTGAGAGCTTCTCTTCATTTTCCGGCGTCTGGGCGCCACCCTCTCCTCCAGCTGACAAGGCTGCCAATGCAAAGCGGGCACGCGACGCCCATAAGCCGCACCGTCTTTCGGACATTGAGGAGTGAATATGAGGGAGGCCGGCTGAGTTGTCCTAGAAGGTAAGCTTTGGTGATCCGTTCGCATAGCTGGAACTGCAGTATTCCCCTGAAAGATTGGTAAGTTGTCGTCACAGAACGAGTGCTCTGTCCCCTGATCACTTCATCTTTTCTTTCTTCCCTATCGGTTCATCTCCTAACTATGCATGTGTACTATGGTCATCGTTTGGAAAGTGCCCATCGACGTTCTGGACAGTTCAGATGTCATCCCTTGTTCATTCATCTATCCTCTATGTTCTGGGATGGAAGACTCGGCGCGCTGGATCCGCAGACCATTTCAGAACCGTTCCTCTGACCGTGTCATTGCGGTGTCTAGAGGCAGACTCGTGCTACTTCTGGTCCACTTTAGCAGCATGCGCCTTGTCTGGAGTCTCATGTGCCTCCTCTTTCCTGAATCAGTCCTGCCAAGTCAAGGTACTCTTATTGGCACGCAATCACCACGTCGGCGATCTGATCTGAAGCACAACCGATCCAATTGAGGACTGATGATATGCTCGCAGTTCCGATACAGATCCCGCGGTCATTCGTGGCGATGGCAGAGCCCTTCTGGCAAGTGTTATTCACGCTCCTCACCTTGGTATGCTGTTCCACAAGTCCTCAATGGTCTTATCTCACTTGATAACAGCATCTGCAGCATATGCACTTGCGAAGTCCATCCCAGCTAACTGAGCTTGGATCTGATCGACTTCTTTGGTAATCTCTTCCACATTTTGGCTAAGTGCTGACACTTCGTCAAATTTTCGGCGTTTGTTGGCGTCTGCTATCATCTCTGAGACAAAGTATCTCTGCTCTTCAAGCACTATCAAGCGCTCTTTCAGCTGCTTCTCCTCAGCTTCCAAGGCGGTGACGGCGACCGAACTTTCGCTGCTGGCGCGGCTGGAGCTAGGTCTGGACCCACCACCATTCGCGATGCGGTTGTAATTAATGGCCGACAAAGCTGTCTGGCCTTTGCCATTCGTCTGACTTGGTGGACCCCGCATTCCATTCGGAGTCGCATGTCTCATGATCTTGGGCAGAGTCTTCAGTGGCAACATGTGTATATGCAGGAAGTTCGTGGCTTGGGAGTAGATGGCCTTTTGCAAGCGCTCTTGGGCGGGGCTTTCGGTCGGGAGGTCGCGTATCCGTCTCGCCGCAACGTCGTACTGGGTGAAGGCATCCATAAGTCGTTTCCGAACTTTCGATGCTTCTGCCAATTGCGCTGGTGTTGGCGGATTCTCTGGATCCTGCAATGGACCAAGCAATCGCTGGAACTTTGGAAGAAGTAGTCTGATGCCATGTTCGAATTGGATGAGGTTGTTAAAGGCCCGCTGATCGGGCGGCTGTGCATTAAGCTCTCGTTCGAAGTCCGCTTTGCTGAAAATGGTTCTTTGGCAGTCCTTGCACATGCGTACATCGACTGCGACCTTGCCAGCGCCCGCCTTTTCTGATAACGAATTAGCATCTGCGCTTCATTAGTGACGACAGATGATGGATGTGCGTAGGCTTACTCGTTTCAACATCGAGTCCAATCTCAGACGAGCATGCTGTCGCAGGATCACCACAGACGACACGACCACAGATCCGGCAGTGATGTCTCCGAAGGCTGTACTGTGAGAACGGCTGCTGACAGAAAGGACATTCGTGGATGGAAGCATCGTCTTCCCAAGGCACAACGGACTGTTCCAAGGTGCGGAGAATATTCTTATTGCCAGCGATCGAAGACCACAGCAAATTAGTTGTGCTTTGAATCTGGTCTGGTGGCGGCGGATCGGCGAGAAGTTGTGTTAACCTCGTGAGTCTAGTCTCCAACCTGCTCTGCTCGAGAGAGTGGATATCGACAATCTTCTGTCTAGCAGCCTTGAAGAAGTCTGTGTGGTCCCTCTCGAAGCCAGTGTGGTCGTTGTAGCCGGGTCTGCTTTTATAGCAGGTCTCGCATACACGACACCACAAACCGCGAACGGGCTCATGCTTGGCAGCACGCGACAGCTTCATCTGATACATGGTATGCTCTTCGCAAAAGAGCTTACCACAGTGCCTACAGTTGATCTGACCATTCGCAGGACCCAATCGCTTCCCGCACATGGGATCTGCGCACGCTTCGCCGCCATATGGTCGCTGCCAATGTGCTCTGGTCACAACCTCGTCCGGATCGGCAGCTTCTGCTACAGGAGCCTTGGGTGCCGGCACTGGGGAAGGCTCGCGACCTTCCGTGACTATACGAGCAGCCTGGCTCAATATTGGGGGCACATCACTATTAGATTCGAAGGCCTCCAGCCCGCGCAGCTTTTGATTAATCAAGGCAAGCGGCTGGAACTTCTTGGCCTTGGTCATCTGCTGTTTGAACCACGTCTTGGCCTCATCCTGTTCGACTTCCTCTAGATTGGCGTGGTTGTCATCAATATGTCTATTTCGTGTCAGTGCTGGCTCGCGCTCTACAACCAGGGCTGTTCCAGACCTGCGTACCTACCTGTTCAGCTGGAGTAGAGTCATCTGGCGCATGTCAGCCAGCCTTCACCCGATTGCAGCTCATGTGTGTGCTCCATACCATCTCTTCGTTGCATATTGGACAAACCATGCGACTTGTAGCCGCAGCGGCCGCCTGAGCCACGCCATCGCCATCCAGAGCGATGCGGGATGTGAGGTCCTCATGGTCTGTCGATATGGGCGTGCTTGAGGTTTGTGAGCTGAGAGATACGGAGCTCTCGGAGGGCGACAATAAGCCTGTATTGCGCACTGCCTGCGCCTGGGTCTGCGCAGCTTTCTGTGCTGGCGACGGCGCTGGCCGTGGAGGTTCGATGCTCTTGCCGCTGCCCAATACCCGTCCGCCTCCCAGCGTTCTCCGATTCGCCATTACAGTAGCAGTTTCACTCTTCCACGCTCAGTCTTGTGCTCCATGTCGCCTGCGATGCGGCCAAACTTGTAGGTCTCGGGAGAGCTGGATGCTTGGGTGCTCCTTCTTTCCGTCGATGTACACGTGCCTAAGGTTTCGCTTCACGTGGGACTCAAACTACCGATCAGATCTCGCTTGCTGCCGGCTTCCGCTCCCGAAATCTCCTTGGCGGTAACCGCACCGCAACAACACAAACACACACACAGTCCAGCCACGCCAACCTCGTCGGAGCACCTCTCCACTCTTGAACCGGACATCATACCACCCCACTACTAGAAAATGGAAGAAACGATGCATACCATGGACCTTGAACCCGTACTATGCTGCACTCAGCTTCAAAGTATCGCTGAATTGTCAATGCAAGCAATGGCCTCCATATGCTTGCCCACGCAGCAATCTCAAACGTACCCAGATCGCAAGACAACCGGGCCCGAGCAGACTGCAAGAAATAGTGTTTGTCGTCTCTTCCGGCCAACTAATCAACAGCACTCAGGGAACAATGCGAAGCAGGGCCAACGACACTCAGTCCAAACCAATGGTATTGCAAGTCTACATTAATGACACAGGGCCACACAGGTTCTTTCACCTTTCGATACTCAATGCTAGACAGTGTCGTCATATAGCCCTTGATATCGACGGAACCAACGGGATGCCCGTACAGCTTCAGAATGAAGACCCCATGCCCGAGCCCTCCAAGTTTTGCCGCGGACTTACGCATGGCAATGTACAGAGTTATGTCCAACTTCACGACATCGGACTTGGCATCTGACATTCTGCTTGTATCTTTCGGTCACGATCACAGTCAGTGCGAATCGATCAAGTTCCAGCGGCACTTGAACACGCACTTCGACATCACTGTGCGTGCAGGTGCCGCGACTCGAGGCATGTAAATCCGGACGCGGTATCAACTCCGCTGTCACATCTCATGGTCGACCAAAGCATCTCTGTGAATGATGAAGTACACGCGGAGGTTACTACTTACATCGCTGATCTATTGGCGACGAAGAAATGTAGCCGCTTAGCGAAGTTCCAGAAACGACAGTCAGTTTGGGATAGGCTCAGGCTAACAATGCTTCCATTATTGCAGCAGGATTCGCGAGCAAAGCAGATCTCGCGTCTGTATGTCGGCTTCGTGGTCTCAATATTGCACATCTTGGCAGGCTGGCGAGGCTGAAGTCTGGATGAGAAGCAAGCCACCAAACTTTCCGCCGTAGATCACAGCCCGGACGACATGTGCATGCATGTGACCCCCTATTTTCCGGATGTGGTACCAGCTCCCCGGATGCTACCTAGGCACCTTCGAGACTCTTTCGGACGTCTCTCTGATCTATGTCGTCGCCGTGTCTCTATTGCATTCATCCTTACGTGCGACCTCCACCACGATCCTGCACAAGCGCACTTCCCAAGACTAGCCGTAATCGTTAAGGGAAGCCAACCACGGCGTGACCTTGCAGCAGCGCTTTCGCAGTCCATGGACCATCACCAGTCAGGAAGATCCCACCTGCATATGGGCCGAGGCGCAGCACCGCTTTATCAAGTCTGCTCAATGCAGACAGTGGATCTTGACCAGCCTCCTCCGTGAGAAGCACGATCAGAAGTTGGCAACACATCCTTCCGATGGCGATAAGCGATGATGGTAATCAGAGGGGCTGCTGGTCCATCGAGTTACAGCACCTTCATCGAGCACGCGGGAATAAGCTTGGATGTCAGACCTACCCTACGAATCGACAAAAGCTACAATGTCATCGGCATGTCCTCAATCGATGAGCGCCTGCATGAATCGCCCAGTCTCTGGATGAGGCTCCTGCACAATGCGCCGGACAGTGCAAGCTCATTCGGCCCACGCACAATACGCGTCGTTGACGGCCAAACCAAGGCAGTTCGCAGTCCATACGAAACTCCAGAGCGTGGTCGCCAGCAAGCTGCACATAATGTGAGGGCACCGGTCATACTTGCCGCCGTGCCGAATGGCACCATGCTTGCTTCTGGACCATTGTCTCCTGAGCTTCGGCGAAGACCACGTAAGCCACCTGGCAGGCGCAAACTTTGTCTCGGCACCGTGAATCTACCTGACCGGAGGGCTTGCAGGTGGGAAAGAGTCCTTGTACCTGCAGCGTATGAGCGAATAGGGCTGCCGATGCCACACGCGAAGCTGAGATGCACCATCAATCGCTCCAGTCAGTGTCAGGCGCTACACATTCCTCGCGAACCGATGATAGTACTGTATGCAAAGCTACGCACACGTACTCACAAGGCTAACCTGAACTCTTCTTAGTACCTGAATGTTGCCGCCCAGAGCATGGCGTACCTCTGGGCATCTCTACCGGGCTTGCGCAGATACCTCTTAGCGGCCAGGCGAGTACTGAAGAGGCACAGTTCCTTTCTTGGAAATGCATTGTTGTGACAGCCTGCAAGTCTACGGACTTTTCACGAGACCTCTCTGATGCTGGATGTACCACAGTGGTCCACTTCGCAACGAGGCCGGTCTGGATGAGGCTTCGGTCGGCACCCTCTGAGCGAAGTCACTGTTCGTAAGCAGTAGCGCTCATTCATCGCCAGTACCTGGCCATTGCGAGACTCACTGGGGCCTGTTGAGCGCACGTCTGTCCACTCATTGCCTTTCGGGGGCCTTGTGGCTTCCACATTATCTTCGCAGGAACACGCTTGGAGCAGTGTGGACCTCATCGAGACTCTGATCCGATTGCATCATGGAAGATCGAGAATGACGCTGTAGGCTGACCCCTGTCAAGAAGGCGAGGACATATAACGCCTTCTTTGCATCACAATCGCAATTCTGGTGCAGAAAGAATCATTTCAACGAACACAGTCATCGACTGCCATCATGCTGAGCTTCACACTAGTCTCAGTCCTTGCCAGTGCCATATCCACCACTGCCTGGCCACTAGAGATCCGTCAATCTTCGGCATCAGCTTATTGCAGCAACTACAATGGCACGTACAAGCTCAGTGCAATCACAGCCCCTGCCCGTGGTGTCGGCACTCAGCCGTCTGACACTACAGCTTGGGGCTTAGTGCTCAACGACACTGCAGCTGCGTACCGGCAGAATATCACTGGCTTCGGCGCGGCAGTGACCGACTCTACCGTCGTCACGTTCAATCGAATGTCAAGCACTAATCAGAACAATCTCATCAACACATTGATGACAACATCTGGAGCGAATTTCTCCCTCATCCGGCACACGATTGGCAGCTCTGACATGAGTGCCACCGAATATACTTATGATGACAACAACAATCAGCCTGATCCAAACCTGGCCAATTTCACGCTCGGCACGAATGGCACTGCCATGGCAGCTGTCCTCGCCAAGATGCGCACAGCTCAGCCTGGAATGACGCTGCTTGGTTCTTCTTGGAGCGCACCTGGTTGGATGAAGAGAAACAAAGCTCTTACAGGCAACGCCACGAATAACAATCTACAAAACACATACCTCGATTCTAGCGAGACCGACTACTCTTATGCATTTGCAAACTACTTCGTCAAGTACATCCAAGCCTACAAGAATGCTGGAGCATCAGTCGACGCCATCACCTTACAGAATGAACCACTCCACTCTGTTGCCGGCTTCCCAACCATGTATGTCTACGACTACGAGAATGCTCTTTTGATCAAGAACCATCTCGGCCCAGCCTTTGCTCAAGCTGGCTTAAATACCCAGATTTGGGCCTATGATCATAACACAGACCAACCCTCCTACCCTCAAACAATCCTCGACAATGCAGGCCAGTACGTCAATACCGTAGCCTGGCACTGCTACTCCGGCACCTCCGGCTGGGATGTCCTCTCCTCCTTCAAAGCAAACAACACAAATGTAATTCAATACATGACTGAATGCTGGACACCTTCCACCTCTCCTTGGTACAATGCAGCAGCCTTCACTATGGGGCCTCTACAGAACTGGGCTTCGGGAGCGATGGCATGGAATCTCGCAGCTGATGTGAACAATGGTCCTCACATGTACAATGGATGCGTGGACTGTACCGGCCTCGTCACCATCAACAACGATGGATCGTACACGCTGAATACGGCTTACTACATGATGGCGCAGTTCAGTAAATTCATGCCTGGCGGTGCGAGAGTTTTGCCTGTCGCTGGCGGCGGGAGCAACCCGAACGGCCAAGCCGTGCAAAGTGTCGGCTCCATCAACCCTGATGGCACAAGGACTGTAGTCATTCTCAGCACTGTTACCAACAGTGTTTACATGACGCTGAAGACGACCAGCGGGCAGACTTGGAGCGGAACAATCCCGCCGCAGAGTGTGGTGACTTGGATTTTGCCCAAGATTTCTTAGAATCTGATTTTAACATGAGAGATGGATTTCCCACCTAACGATTTGATAAGATATAGAGTCATGAGGCTATGATATTATGCTATGTTATGCTTGTACAAGGAGTGTTGTATATCTGGCCACCTATCGCTAAATTTTCTATTCCAACTGCGAGTCTATATCCATCGACCTTGTCATCCTACTACAGTACTACTGTCTCTAAGCATCGGGCCTCGCATAGTCTTTGCCCTTTGGTCTTGTCTCAGCAAGCAGACCACCGCTGGATCTAGTCTTTTTTGTGCTGCTCCCGCTGAGACACATGGGCTACCAAAACTCTCTCTCCTTTTGTCCTTGATCATAATCTCCATTTTGCCAGCTATTCTCGTGCCTTCGAAGAGCCTTGCGATGGCGATGACCTGATATTCAGCAATGGTAGATCACCTGCTGCATACTGCAATATCGACAATACTATGGACAAGAGTGGGGAGCTGCCTCCTCTCGAGTCTCCACGCCAACGCGTCAAAGGACGATGCAACACGCGTAGGATGATGTGGAACATGGAGTATGAAAGGAAATCACAAGCCCTGCAGTATGAAAGCCACATATTGGAGCTCCAAGGCCTATGCCTCTTTCGACTTTCATATGAAGACGGAAGCACACCTCTTATCACTTTCGTCCCGTTCCCCACTCACAGCCACTCCTGGTACTGTACTGTGGACCCCACTTCCTTCCAACTGCTAACGCCTCAAGTGCTGCTGAGCATCAGCACTTGCCCGGTCGTTGCTAAGTATAGAGACTGGCACGAATTGACTCATTACAGAAAGCCCTTCGAATGACGCGCCCGTTCACTGCTTTTCATATCTCCCGCGACAATGCCTCAGGCACTGCCGTTCACAGTACGGCGACCAGCAATACCAGAGGCATTTCAGAAAGTGCAGCCGATCATCGAGTCTGAGTTTGCCGACAACACCCTACGCTTTTATATGAATGGCAAGAAGATCGAGCTCGAGAACCCAGACCCAGAATGGACATTGCTCGATTACATCCGATCTTTACCGAATGCCAAAGGCACCAAGCTCGGCTGCGGTGAGGGTGGATGTGGTGCCTGTACAGTGGTCTTACAGCGACTTGATCGCGCGGGAACCATCAAACACGTGGCCGTCAATGCATGTTTGTTTCCGCTGGTCGGGGTTGTGGGCAAGCATCTTATCACAGTTGAGGGCCTGGGTAGTGTTGAGAAACCACATCCGATTCAAGAACGGCTTGCTAAGCTCCACGGATCACAATGTGGATTCTGCACTCCGGGCATCGTGATGAGTGTCTACGCCATGATTCGAAATGCGTACGATCCAGCGACTAAAGCTTTCAGGCTGTCGGAGCGAACGATCGAGAGCGAGGGCCACTTGGACGGTTCGTTCCAACGTCTCCGCGGACCCGAATGCTCACATACTGACTTATATAATGATAGGCAATCTCTGTCGATGTACAGGATACAAGCCCATAATAGCAGCAGTCAAGACATTCATCACCTCGGACTTGGGTTGCGAACTGATACCGGATGATCATAGCAGCGGAGAGGCCTCTTTAGCCGAACTCGCTGAAGATAAAGAAAGAAAGCGAGTGCAGACCATCTGTAAAGGCGCCGAGGTGTCCTGTGGAAGGCCGGGAGGATGCTGTCGCGACAAGAAAGAAGCCTCAGCAGAATCTAGTGACGATACAACATCAGATGCGGAATGCTCTAGTGAAGGCATTCCTGATCGCCCGCCTTCTAGTACAACGGAGACAGAGATCAACGGATCAGAGTATGAATTTGAGACCGAGATCAGTCCCCAGAAAAAGCAGGAGAAGCAATCTCAGATGTTTGATGGACTGGACCTTGACTTCAGCCCCTACCGAGCGGACACAGAACTCATATTTCCGCATTCGCTACGAAAATTCATTTGCGAGCCGCTATGTTTTGGCAACTCAGAACAGCTGTGGCTGCGACCTACGAATCTTGATCAGCTTTTACGAATCAAGAGTCTCGACCCTACTGCCCAGATGGTATGCGGTTCGAGCGAAGTGCAAGTCGACATTCGATTCCGAAAGTCAAAGTTTGCAATCATGGTCTACATCGGAGACATTCCAGAGCTTCTGGAGACCAAAATGCCTCAGAGCGATGCTGAGTGGGCCTCAATGACAGAACTGCAGATTGGCGGCGGCACACCATTGACGGAACTGGAAAGCCTCTGCGCCAAAGCATCGGCAAAGCTTGGACGACGAGGACTTGTATTGGAGGCTACGAGGAAACAGTTGCGGTACTTCGCTGGTCGTCAGATCCGAAACGCAGCTTGTTTATCTGGAAATCTTGCCACAGCATCCCCCATCTCAGACATGAATCCTGTGCTCCTTGCATCAGGAGCCAAGATTGTAACTCACAGTTTAGCAAATGGCACCGTGGTATTACCGATGGAGACATTCTTCCAGGGATATCGGAAGACTTCTCTTTCGCAAGACTCAGTCATCGTCAAGATCGTCCTGCCGATACCCTCAGCAGATTCAGCAGAAGTCTTCAAAGCATACAAACAGGCAAAACGCAAGGACGACGACATTGCTATTGTGACAAGTGCCTTCAAAGTTAGACTCGATCATAACGGTCGCGTGGAGCAAGTTGCATGTGCCTTTGGAGGCATGGCTCCCATCACTCGTTTGGCTCCCAAGACGCAGGCCTTACTGGAAGGCAGAGAGTGGAAAGATCCGAGCACGCTTCGCGACGCTTTGCTTTCGCTTCGTCAAGAGCTTGGGCTGCCATACGGAGTCCCTGGCGGAATGGCCACGTATCGAACTACACTGTCGCTATCTTTTTTCACCCGCTTCTGGCATGAAGTTGTCCGAGAGCTGGAGCTCGGCGGATATGATCAAGACCTGGCTGATGAAATACATCGAGGCTTGTCACATGGAGCGCGAGACAACCTCAATCCAACGGCGCTGCGCGTAGTGGGTCAGCAAGTTCCTCACTTGTCCGGGTTGAAGCATGGCACTGGCGAAGCGGAGTACCTGGATGACATGCCGAAGCACGAT
Organism: Pseudocercospora musae; assembly: GCA_001578225.1. Taxonomy (NCBI): domain Eukaryota; kingdom Fungi; phylum Ascomycota; class Dothideomycetes; order Mycosphaerellales; family Mycosphaerellaceae; genus Pseudocercospora; species Pseudocercospora musae. The sequence continues at coordinate 77,264 of LFZO01000090.1, forward strand.
CGAGAGCTCCATGGCGCCTATGTGTTCTCTACGAAAGCTCATGCGAAAATTCTAGGTGTTGACTACTCCGCGGCAATTGGTCCCGGATTGGCTATAGGCTACGTTGATCACCGTGATGTGCCAGAAGGAGCAAACATCTGGGGCTCTGTCGTCAAAGATGAAGAACTCTTCGCTACAGACCTGGTCAGGTCTCATGGACAGACGATAGGCCTTGTTTATGCGGAAACCGCCATTCAAGCTCGTAAGGCGGCGGGTCTGGTCAAGGTGACCTATCAGGACCTACCTGCCATTCTCACCATTGACGAGGCTATTGAGGCTGACAGCTACTTCCCATATCCGCGTGAGCTCCGAAAAGGTGCTGCCGCCCAGGGGGATAAAGCCATGGAAGCTATCTTTGAGACCTGCGAACATGTATTTGAAGGGACCATCAGGATGGGTGGTCAAGAGCATTTCTACCTCGAAACTCAAGCAGCCATGGTCATTCCCTCTGTCGAAGACGGCAAGGTCGAAGTATGGTCCAGCACGCAAAACACGATGGAAAACCAGGAGTTCGTGGCGAAAGTGCTTGGCGTTTCGAGTAATCGTGTCGACTCCAGAGTGAAGCGTTTAGGCGGCGGCTTCGGAGGGAAAGAATCCCGCTGCGTGCCTTTGGTATGCGCGTTGGCTCTAGCTGCGAAGAAGGAGAAGCGACCTATGCGGATGATGCTGACTCGTGAAGAAGACATGATCACGACCGGACAGCGACACCCGTTCAAGGCCACCTGGAAGGTTGGTGTCATGAAAGATGGCACGCTTGTGGCACTGGACATTGACGTCTACAATAATGCTGGCTTTTCTACGGAGATGAGCACTGCTGTAATGGGCCGAGCCTTGACACATCTCGACAACTGCTACGAGATTCCGCATTGTCATATCAGGGGCCATGTTTGCAAGACCAACACCCACAGCAATACAGCATTCCGAGGCTTTGGCGCACCACAGGGCATGTTCATGGCCGAGGCTTACATGACGAACATTGCCGAGCGGCTGGGTATTCATGTAGAGGAGCTTCGAGCCAAGAATCTCTACCGACAAGATCATCGGACTCCTTTCCTGCAGAAGCTTGGGATAGATTGGCATATTCCACTACTACTGGAACAGGCTTACGCTAGGTTTGATTACTACGCCCGGAAAAGAAGCATCGAGACTTTCAATCAGCAACATCAATGGCGGAAACGTGGCATTGCTTTGCTGCCGTGCAAATTTGGCATTTCATTCGCGACAGCCATAAACCTAAATCAGGCCACGGCTGCGGTCAAGATCTATGCGGATGGCAGCGTTCTCCTTCATCACGGCGGCACCGAAATGGGTCAAGGACTTTACACCAAGATGTGCCAGATTGCTGCGGAAGAACTTGACGTACCGCTCGACTCCGTCTACACATCTGACACCAGCAGTTACTATACCGCCAATGTATCTCCGACTGCAGCTTCGTCTGGAAGCGACCTGAACGGTATGGCTATCAAGGACGCGTGCGATCAATTGAATGAGCGCCTCAAACCTTATCGGACCAAGTATGGCAATGACATGGCGGTCATCGCACACGCCGCATACCTGGATCGCGTCAATTTGAATGCTACTGGTTTCTGGAAGATGCCTCGCGTGGGTTACACGTGGAACCACGACCCAGAGACGGCCAAAGATATGTACTACTATTGGACGCAAGGCGTGGCTTGCTCGGAGGTTGAACTCGATGCTCTCACTGGTGACCATACAGTACTTCGTACTGACATTCACATGGACATCGGACGCTCCATCAATCCAGCTATCGACTATGGACAAATAGAAGGCGCATTTGTGCAGGGTCAAGGACTATTCACGATCGAAGAATCGCTGTGGACTCGTAGCGGACAGCTCTTTACCCGTGGGCCTGGAACGTACAAGATTCCAGGCTTTGCTGACATCCCTCAAGAGTTCAACGTCAGCTATCTGCAAGGCGTTGAGTGGGGACATTTGAAGTCGATTCAGAGCAGTAAAGGTGTCGGTGAGCCACCTTTGTTCCTGGGAGCGACAGTTTTATTTGCTTTGCGAGAGGCATTGAAGAGTGCTAGAGCGGATCGTGGAGTCCACGAGCCACTGTTTCTCGACAGTCCTGCGACAGCCGAGCGACTGAGGCTTGCAGTGGGTGATGACATTCTGGCAATGGGTAAAGTTGAGCCCAAGGACGGCGAGAAGAGTTTTCTCGTGTCTGTAGCTTGAATGTGGCCATGAGTGTCCACTGCCTCGGGTAAAGTGCACAACTTGTCATCAGCTTGCTGGCCAGCTCCCCACTTTTGGAATGGGATGGGTACTTGGTTACAAGATTTCCCCATTCCTCCATATCTCTCCCTGCCAAGCGGATCCATCCGACCCACCTTGTCCTGGAAGAACCTCATCTGGTGGAGCTCTCGATATGTACTGGGCGTGATTACCAACTATCACTAGATGTTGAATATCAGGCCCCTTGTAGTAGCAACCAACTCAATTGCTTACGACCTGACCTCACTCATCATCATCATCATCATCATCATCATCATCATCATCATCATCATCATCATCATCAAGAAGAAGGCATCATATAACTATGCCTTCAAAGTCAGTAGCAGAAGCACCACCAATCCTCGATTTCTCCGTGATCTACGGGAACGATGCAGCAGCCAAGTCTGAACTAGTTGAAACTGTCAAGAAGTGTTGTCTTCGAAACGGCTTCTTTCAGATCGTTGGCCATCGTGTTCCACGAGAGTTGCAGCAAGACGTGCTAGATAGCGTGAAGTCATTCTTCAATCTTCCGCAAGAGCTAAAGGAGAAAGTTCACAAAGGTTCGTCGTGTGCAAAGATCTCTCATCTGCCTTCATTCCATACTGATCCTACTCAGACAACACAACCTGGAACCGCGGCTACGAATCAATCGGCTCCCAAATCCTCGAATCCGGCACCAACCCCGACCTAAAAGAAGGCTTCTACATCGGCGAAGAGATCTCCAAATCCCATCCCTACTTCACTGGCAAGAAGCTTAACAGCGGTCCAAACCAATGGCCTACTTCCTCCTCCTCACAAGAATCAAACTTCGATGCCGAAAAGTTCCGCCGCGTATCCATGGAATACTACGCCCACATGCACACCCTCGCCCGCGAAGTCCTCAGCGTTATAGCACTCACTTTGGATTTACCCGAAGACTACTTCCAAGCCTTCACAACCGGCGCAGTAGCCACACTTCGATACCTACATTATCCGCCCCAACCCCCGACCTCGGACGAGAAATTGACAAGAGGAATCGGAGCACACACAGATTTCGGCTCCATAACTCTCCTCATGCAAGATGAAGTCGATGGATTACAAGTCTACGAGAAATCAACAAATGAATGGCTTGACGTTCGTCGCACCCCCCCCAAAAAACCCCTTTTCACCAAGCTCATCACCTACTGACAAACCTCACTTGAATTCAGGTCACCCCCGTCCCGGGCGCTTATGTCGTGAATCTAGGAAACATGTTCATGCGATGGTCCAACGATTTATACATCAGTAACTTGCACCGTGTGATAAACAAATCGGGAAGAGAAAGATATTCCGTACCATTCTTCTTTTCAGGACATCCAGATTATGTGATAGATTGTTTACCGAACTGTCGAAAAGAAGGTGAAGGCAAGAAATATGAGCCAATAACCGTCATGGATTGTGTGGGTGGGAGTTATAGGGAGAGTTATGGGAAGGCGAAGGTGTTCAAGGAACAACAAGCGAGTGTGAAGAAGGATGTCGGTGTTGAGATGACAACCGCTTCGAATGAGATTGTTGTGTAGAGTTTATATCAAACCTCAAACGCGCGTTGGGTATTACTCATTATATACTACTGGGGTGTCTCTAAGCGTATGTATGTACACCGCAAGTAAAATGTGCCCACTGCAAAGAGGCTCCGTTCGTTGGATGCAGAGCTCTCATGCCAGGTCATCTTCTATCAGTAGAAAAGGTATCAGTCCTTCCCTTTCCCAGACCGGACACCTTTCTCTTTCACACACAAACAATAAACACGAAAGCTGGTGATGGTATCTCAGAATCTTTGTTGTCGTTCGAATCACGGTCGTTTCTTGCCATGACTGGTAGGTCCTCCTGATGGCGGCGATGGTGGGCCGTTACCGGAGAAGAATTTCGCCATATTCGCCAGCGAGTATGGTCCGTTCGAGAGGTGTATGATGAACAGCCAGAAGCACAGCGCGTTCACGAGGTAATGCATTCGGTAGGCGTAGGTGACGCCGTACACGGCAGCGTATAGTGCCAATGCAAACATTAATGTGTTGGTGAGGAATCGGATGCTGCGTTAAAGGTCAGTCCTAACATCATTATCGTTCTCTCTTCAAGTCGAATACATACCGGCTCGTGACACGTGGTATCATACTGTTCGTGCTCATCACCTCGACCAGCAAGATGTATCCGAGCACAGATAACAAGTTGTGGTGCGTGGAGAACGGTGTCCACCAGTGGACTGTCAAGTTGTGTATCCAAACCACTAGGACGGGCATGTTGATAGGCAAAATCCAAAGCATGAGGATCAGCATCGAATGCGTGTAGTTGTAAAAGTTGTAGCTGGCCGCAGATTGAGTCTCCTGTGCACCTCTAAGCGAGCCAACGCAGGTGAAGACTTGTCTTGTGCAAAGCACCAGGTATGCAAACTGATACGGAATCACAGTTACCACAAGCAGCAGTAACATGCCAGTCGTGAATAACCTCTGATTCATGGCACCGCCGTAAGATGTCGCGCTGGAGCGGATGTTAGATGTTGGGGAATGCGAGATGTGATGATCGACGTACCCGTCTGGAAGCCGCTGAGTCCACGGCCTGGTATATGCAGTGATCAGTGCAAAAACATGCGTCAACATAAGGACGACATAGTTCATGACGATGCAAATGCCGACGCTGATAATGGCAAAGAGAGGCACCAGGAACCAGAAAAAGGGGTCTGACGTGCCCAGCATGAGGTCGTTGACAGTAAAGTCGATAGCTTGGTCAGAGGTGCCGGTGGAGGTACTGAGTAGATGTCTTGTCCAGACACTGTGGCTCGACTTTGAGACTGCTATGGCGAAGAACGTCAACGCAACCCAGATTGCGGGAATAGATGATCTGATGCATTGGTCCATGCTTTGCGTGAAGCTCATGAAAACGCCAGTCGTATCGTAGACCTTGAACTGTTTGCGAAGAACCAGTGCCACGACAAGAAGTGGGAATGCGGCGAAAACAGTGCGGTATCTCATGACGAGCTTGCCCGCACTGCCGAGCATGTCGACCTGGAGTGAGACCTCGACAGTGGAGTTGCATGTCGGGTCGGTCCAGAGCTGCAACGATAAACCGTCCGTCGGACCTCCTGCAAGCGGTGGTGGCATGAATGGAGACAATCCATGAACGTTGATGTTACCACCCTTCGTGTTCACGAAATATTTCGATTCGTATGGTTCTGCAATATACTGGCGCACCAGCGGCGCAAAGCTCTCCGCGTGTTTTCTGCACTCTTTGCGCTTCACCTGCAGCGAATACGCAAACATGGTAGAGTGTATCTCCGGAATCTTTATTTCGGTCATCATGGGTCTATCAGCAGGAAGTCTGACTTTCATGCCGCTGATGAGTATTTGATGATGGCCTTTGCTAACATGGATGGCTGATTCTGCAGCATTGCTGAACTCGGCAACAACCCATCCTGGGGCCAGGTCCTTCGTCTTCTCTACGATGGCCACGAATTGGTAGTCAGCGATAGATGGCAATTCGTACTGCAGGTATGAGAACGGCTTGACCTTGTCAAAGGCGTTTGCAGATGTATTCGTCGAAGCAGGCAGAAGCGACACGTCGTTCACCGCATTCTTGCATGCAAGTCTCGTAGATCCAGCATTGCTATTTGAGGCGTCCAAATTGATGGCGTATGACAACACAGAGAATGCCGAAGGAGGTGGGAAGACGCTGCAGAGCAATACCGAAAGTGTACCATCGTCTTCCTCAGAGTCCAGGGTTTGATCGGTGAGCAGCGTGAACTTGCTACCTTCTGTGAACGGCTGTGCAGGTATGGGCATCACATGAGCTTTGGTGGCACCGGTGTCGCCAAGTGAGCGCAGCACAAGACGCTGTCCGTGCGACATGATTCCCGTGGAGCTGTGTTCCAGAGTCAAATAAGTTGTTGGCTCCTGCTCCAAAAGACCCTTCTCCACAACAGGCTCCATGCCCGTCAACAGCCTCTTTCGCAACACTCGTATCCTCTCGGGTTGGCTTCTTGTTTGAGAAGGACGACGGACATCGATCACATCGTAGATCGCCTTGACCAAGGCCTTCCGAAATTGGTCACACCACATGATGGCCAAGTGGTCCATTCCAGTCCAGACATTAGGTATGCTAGACGTGAACACCGTGAAGCCATGCGTGTCGGGCACAAGCGATGTAAGGCTGGTGTACTCAGACGGGATCATGGTGTCCAACCCGCCTCCAGCAACCGAGACCAGCGTCACATCATTCAACGGATTCTTAACTGCTGCGGAGCCTGAGAATGATTCTCTCCAGTAGGTGTTGATATCATTATATGTCGAGACCATTGCCGCATCGAATGAGATGGGAGGTCTCGCGTGAGGCGCCGACAATGTGAGTATGGTGTTGATGGTGTGCTCTTGGTAGTTTGGCATTCTCAACATCGTCCTCGCTACCACACCACCCATCGAATGTCCAAGTATGATGACAGATTTTGGATCTGGTAAGCCGGGGTCTCGAGCTGAGCGATGTGGGTTGTGATAGAGCGCCAAGATGTATGCCACAGCCTCATTCAGATACTCAGCTTGATCTAAGAGAGTCTGGCCATGGAAGGCTATGAGCTCCTCGTTGAAGTCGACTGTGAAGAAGTCCAACGGCCGCTTCCCATCGCGGATACTGGCCATATCTTCTCGCAATGTATCGTGAAAGTAAGTTGCTGCTTCGGCAGCGATGGGCCGGACTTGCTTATAACTTCCGGCATTTCCAGGTATGAAAAGCACGGGTATGCCTCTGACTTTGCTATCATTATCTATGCCTCCCTCGCGATATAGATAGAGGGAGTATTTGCTTGCGAAACGAGTGTGTTCTGTGTCGAAGTCGGGGAAAGGGTCGAATCGTGGTCGCATGTATGACATGGCGCATCCTTTCGGGTCTTGCTGTCGGTTCAGGAAGGAGTGGATGACAGTCAGCAGGATAACTATCGCGCTTATGCTCGTCGCGAGTGTGAGCAGTGAACATCGCCAGGGACTTCTCAGTCGCGCCAGCCTGTGCAGTTGATCGGCCATGGGGTCTGGGCGACTGGTGACCAACGTCGAATCTGATTGCGGGTCTGCTTCCAGGGCAGGACTCGAGATCGGCGTGGTACGCGGCCATGCCGCCTTCTGTTCTGATCTCGACGCCGGCGTCACTTTCAAGTCAGCACCAGCCTGCTGCTGCTCGCGCTTCTGCTGGCGCGCAGATTGCCTTGTCGCGCGGCCATGTTCCCGCGTGGTCATCTCTCGCTCTCTGTCGCGGATCTTGTCTGCCTTGTCGCTGGTAGCACTGGTCGGTGCGGACTTGGAGCTGTCCTCATCTTCTCCCGAGCCGGAAGGACGTCTCCTCATTGAGCGCTGTCACCACGTCCACGGCGATTTGCGCGAGCATCCAGCACCAGATGCAGTAGCGACGGCGGGAGGGGATCGAGGGCGAGAGGGGTGGGGAGAGGGGGGTGTGAGTGGTGAGGTGGTGGTGGTCGCTGTCGCTGTCGCTGTCGCTGTCGCTGTCGCTGTCGCTGTCGCTGTCGCTGTCGCCGTCGCGCTCCGCCTTCTGCAAGTCCTGAGGGCTGCAAAGAAGAGCGGCTGCGATTGCAAGATGGTGGCAGCGCGCTAGCAGGTATAGCAGTATGGAGTCGAAGCTCAAGCGGCAGGATCTCCACAAATTTTCGGAGCAATTGATGCACGGCAAGGCCGAGTCGCCGACGAATGCAGTTCTGCTGCTGCTACCAAACTATGATAACATGTTCACTCAGCACTGCATGCCTGAGGCTGCATCGTGCTTGCGGGCACAGGCACGGGCACAGGCACAGGCACAGGCACAGGCTGTAGTGCTGTACCATCAACTGTACCTCTCAGCCTCTCCTCCTCCGTACACTACCGTGCAGACACGCGAGAAAAAGCTTATGCTGCCAGCAGCCGCACGTTGACCAGTGCCATGCCTGTCCTCCGCCTTCTGCATGAAGCCGAAGATTCAACCAAAGTCGGCCCTCTCCCACACTTTCTGACTTTCACCAGCGATAGGCCACCTCCAACCAGCCGAGAAAAACTTCTACACGGCAATGGGAAATGGTGATCGATGCCAAGCTAGCAACGCGTCAGCTCCAGGAACACTCGCAGAGGTACAAGCTGGGGGAGCTCTTGAAACATAGCGCCTGTCTCAAGAATGGTTAGGCAAAAGAAAACAATGCAGCTTGCCGAGCGGAGTGCCAGTCACTGTATAGTGGTATAACTATCACAAGGCAATAGCGCGTGTCTAAATGCGTCCAAGTAGCACGCCACCGAGCGCGTGCGAGGCGCCTGGAATGTATTCCAGCCACCTCAATTACCTTTCTCGACTCCTCGGACCTGTTCCCCTGCGCCTTCCATTGGTGTCGTTTAGTAGCATATGCATCTTGGCAAGATTGGTTGAGCAATGACGCCCATCACCGACTACGATAGCATTGGAGAGCCGACGCAGCAGCTTTCGAGGTAAGGCACCCTACTACTGCTGCATAGAAGGCGGCAAGCCTGGCCGAGTGAAGCCGCCATGCAGGATATATCAGAGGCACAGGAGCCACAGCCAGCACTGCGCCAGATCTGGCAGTATTTGCGCTATTTGGTCCAATATGGAAGCTGGCCAAAGCGATCTTCGTCTCCCATACTGTATGATAGTAGGAATACGCTCGACCCGAGCTCTTCTCTGAGAGACTTGCCTCTGTGCGAGTATAGCAAGTGAGACTGCATCCGCTCGTTCCTTCTCATAGATGTTGATTGAAGCACAACAGCTCTCTCCTTACCACCGACTTTGATACAATGTAAGCCATCATTCCAGTACAAAGGATCTGACATCCCACCAAAACCGATAACCTACTTGCAGACCATGGTCGCTCTCACAGCCGTCGTTGCACTGGTCGCAAAGCTATCTCCAATTAGACGAAAAACTAGGTATGTGTATACTCATGTGATTGTATTGCACGTATTCCGCGATAGAGTTACTAGTTTCTATAGTAGCACTAATCAACCCCGACGCTTCTTAAATAACCTCCCGCATAGACTACTATATACCCTTTGTTTTTCGTCTAATCCGGTTCTATCGGGTTTTATAGAGGCTATATAATTTATTAGGAGAATAGATAGAATACGAATAGCAATTATACTCTTTATATATAGAAATCTCAAAATCCGCTATATCTTATTACTACATAATTATAAAAAGAACCTTATTCTTTAATTTTAAGTAATATCGAGTACTCTACTAAGCTATAGCCTTATAGAAGTACTAAAATCGTATATCGTAGTCTATATAATCTATCTACTAGATTCGACCTATCTATACTATAGTCCTACCTAACGCCTTTACGATAATCCGCTACGATATCTAGCTATACTATAAGTAACTAGCGAGTTAACTTCTACTCCTCTCCTTTGATCTAGGATTCGATTTAGGATACTACTAATCTAGCTATCTACTAATACTACGACGCCTCGGCTAACTACCTATATTAGGAAGAGAAGTAGGAACGCGTTTATAGTAAATACTATCGATATAAGGTTAATAACTCTATAACCTATCTAGGCGAAGCGCGTTATAGGATAGCTCTATACTATATTAGATAGGTTTAGTACTTCTACTAAGTTATCTTAGGCAAGAAAGAGCGTTCGTAAAGATCGCCGGATTTAGAGTAGCCTCTAAAATAGCCCGCTTATAAGGCCCGTAGCGGTAGTATCGGTTCCTATAGAGCTAGAGCGAATATCTAAACTAGGAGGAATTTATAATATTATCGAGTATATAATCGAATATATCTACTCGTATAGTCTAGAGTCGATTCGCGCTATAGTATATATAGTAGACAATATAGACCTTATATACTTACAATGTCCTATAATCGAGTCTAGGATAAGGTAGATACTTAATAGACTATACGACTAGTCTC
>LFZO01000900.1:0-16133 GCA_001578225.1 Pseudocercospora musae
AAGGCCTACCTCGACCTACTACTAGAGCTAGGCACGATTACATAGGAAACTCCTAGGAGCTGTTAGATACTAGACCTAGTATTTGGGACTATAGGAATCTAACAAAATGTACAAGAATATAGAACAAGGATAGACCTAGAAATAGGATTAGACTATATACTAATCTAGACTACAATCCTATAGGCTCCGACTAGTACTAAAGCCTAGATATAAAGACTATAATGGAAAAAGGTAGACTAGGACAAGATTAGGGCTAGGGTAAAGAAGGAGGCATAAGGAATCTCTACTAAAGCAATAGACATACCGGAATAGCTCGATGCGATAGCCTAAGAGGTCTAAGAGATGCTTACTAAGATAATCCAAGAGGACATCCCGAAGGCCAAACCGTCCAAATATACTACAATGACCTAGTCATAGGAGTGTAGTAAAGCGGTAAAAAGGATAAGAAGCCTAAAGAGGAAATGGAGCTAGGAAAGAATAGAAGGGGCCCTAGTAGTATACCTAATAGCCTTATAGGCTAAAGGTAGGTAAATTAGGAAAGATAGGAATCTAGGCTAGAGAGACATAGTTAAAGAGATTACTAAGGACCCGAGCAGGATCTAGAAACTAGCTAAGTAGGCTAGGGAAGGGGTAGGACAAAGACACCCCCTTCTATAGTTCCTAGAGATTAAGGACAAGGATGGCAGAATGCAAACAGAAAACTAAGGGAAAGTAGAAGCACTAGCCTAGTACTTCTTCCTAGAGCCGAGGGTAGCTAACCTAGAAGACATACAAGATGTATCCTACCTAAGCCTATTCTAGGTAGAGGAAGAGGTTAGAATAGGAGAACTCTAGAGGATACTTAATAGGCTCCCTAAGGGTAAAGCCCTAGGACCCGACCGGATTACTAACCTAATACTTAAGGAATATAGGTAGGAACTTGGACCCCTACTATGCAAATTCTTTATAGTATGCCTATACCAAGGATATTACCCTAAACCCTTTAAACACTCTATAACGGTCGTCCTAAAGAAACTACAAAAGCTAGACTACACTAAACTAGGAGTATATAGACCTATAGCACTACTAAACACCCTAGCAAAAGTCCTAGAGGCCATTGTTGTAGGGAGAATGAGTAAAGAAGTAGAGGCTAGAGATCTCCTTCCCTAATCCTAGATAGGAGCTAGACCGGGAAGGTCTACTATCTTAGCCCTAGAGCTAATAATAGAACAGGTCTAGACAGTCTAGAAAACGGACCTAACAATGGTAGCATTAATGTTATGCCTAGACATATTAGGAGCATTCGATAACGTATTATACTAAAGGCTAATACATAACATTAGGATAAAAGTATACCTACGATACATTGTACAATTCATCTAGTCCTTCCTCTAGGATAGGATAACATGCCTTAGACTAGGAGAATACATGGACTAGGCAAGGCCCTAAACAACTAGAATACTATAAGGATTAACCCTCTTACTAATCCTATTCCTATTCTTTGTATCTATACTCCTCCCTAACCTAGAGGGCAAGGGAACTATAGCGATAGGGTTTGTAGATAACTCTAACATCCTCGCATACGGGAAGACTATAGAAGGGAACTATAGAAAGCTAGAGATAGTATATAACAAATGTATGCGATAGGCGGCTCAATACGGGGCTACCTTTGTACTATAGAAGTACTAACTAATATACTTTACTAAGAGTAGGACAAGACATAACCTACAAGCTATAGTTAACATAATAGGGTTTAAGGATAGACCTGCTCCATCTCTCCGACTACTAGGAGTCTAGATAGACTCGAAACTTTAGTAGGGCCTACACATTAAGAAAGTAGTAGAGAAAGGTACGTTATAGATGTCCTTACTCTAGAGGCTATGCAAATCTATATAGGGAGTATTATTCTAGAAGGCGAGATACCTATATATAGTAGTAGTAAGGCCCGCAATAATATATAGAGCTAAAGTCTAGATAATACTAGAAGGAGTACTAGGACATAGGAAAGGAGCTACCCTAGGGCTAGAAAAGATCCAAAACTAGGCGCTAAGACATATTATAGGAGTATACAAGAGCGTGGTAGAGGGGGTCCTCTAAAGCGAAACACAAATCCTACCTATCTCTCTATACGTACAAGAGATAACAAGACAACAATTAGCTAAGATAGAGGATAAACTAGTTACTAAGTATATCTAAGAGAGGTGTAAAAAGGTTTAGGGGGAGTATAGGAGGAGTAGGGGCATAGCCTAAGTACAAGACCTAAAGACAAGGTAGAGATAGATAGTAGAATAGGTTAGTAGGCAAACTAGGGAATACATCTAATAGGGAGGAATGATGCCTAAGCATTAGTAGGTATACTAGAAATGGAGTATACAATGGGAAAACTAAGTTAGGAGGAGATAGGCATCCTAATAGGGCTAACAACTCCCTATAGCCTAGTAGGAAGGCCTAAAAGGCAAGGAAATACACTAAGGATAGATAAGGAAGCAAAGCACAATAGTAACCCTACTTAGGACTAAACACATTAGCCTAAACGCATACCTAATAAGGAGGAGGGTCCTAGGCAAGACACTAGAGTACACATGTGGATATAGGGCCTAGATACCTAAACATGTTATACTCTTCTACCTAGAGAGATAAAGGATAAGGAACTAACTTATCTAAAGGGTAGGGTTATTATAGTAGGAGCTTACGTAGACTAAGAGAGGCCTAAACGAAGTAACTAGATAGATAATCAAGGAGGGCCTCCTAGAATAGTTCTCCCTTACAAAGGAGGAGCTAGAAAAGGAGGAGAAGGATAGTAGGAGGTAGGAATAGGAGCCTAGTAAGAGGAAGGAGCTATAGAGATCCTCTCTATATCCTATAGCCCAAATAGACACTAAAGGTAGGGATGGAATCCTACAAAGAAGGAAGGAGATGAAGGGTTTTATGCTAGAGGATATAGGCTAAGGGCTTTTACCTTCGACAATAGATAGGGATAGCTACTTGTCTAGTAGTTGGAATAGTATAGCAATACAAGAATTTACTACTATATAAAGATAAGCCTCTTTGTACCTACTATAAAGAAGCATATAGTAGTAGAACTAGTAGATATCTTTTAAAGAGAGGTAGTTAGAAGGTTTAGAGTCCTAGCTAGAATAGTTAGTAATAGAGGATCTCTATTTACTAGTTAGTTTTAGAGCGACTTTTACTACGAGATATATATAAAGCGCAAGCTTAGTATAGCGTTCTATCCGTAGACTAACGGGTAGACTAAATATACTAACTAGACGCTAGAATAGGACCTAAGATATTATTGTTCTAATAACTAGGTAGACTAGGCGTCTTAGCTCTCGTAGGTAGAGTTTACGTATAATAATAGCGTATACCCTATACTACGCATAAGCCCCTTCTATATACTATATAGATATAATCCGGATATTACTCCTATATTATTACCTATAGCTCGGGACGAGCTATCTAAAGGAAGGGTACTAGCGGCTATCGACGCTATAGAAAGACTACGAAAAGCGTACGAGACGCTTGCGTAGCGCTAGAAGACTATAGCGGAATACTAAGCTAAGTACTATAATACTAACTATAAGGCTTAGAAGTATAGTATTAGTAACTTAGTACTATTATTATCTAAGAATATTAGACTAGATCTACTAAAGAAGAAGCTTAGCCCGAAGTATCTCGGCCCGTTTCGTATTATCGACGTAGTAGAAGTATAGGCGTATTACTTAGCGCTACCTACTAGTACGAGAATCTATAATGTTTTCTATATATTCCTACTCGAGCCTTAGAAGGGGCGCGAGGGCGAGGAGTATAAGGTTAGTATACTAGTCGTAGAGGATACGAATAAGTAGCGTATAGAAGAAATCGTAAAGAAGAAGGTATAGAAGGGAGAGACTTACTACCTTATTAGGTAGGTAGGCTAGCTAGAAGAATATAACACTTAGGAACTAGTAGATTATATAGAAGATTTAGTAGCGCTTAACGTATTTAAGGCGTAAGCGAGACGTAGTTAGAGAATATAAGAATAAGATAAGACAAGGTTAATAGATATATACTCGTTTCGCTATTAATATAGGTATTTAGCCTAGCTTAGAATAAAGGAAAATTATACGTTCGTAGCGCTTACGTACTATAGGCGTATAACCTACTAACTAGCTCTAAGGAGCTAGTTACTCTCGTAACTATTAGAATCCTCCCCTTTAGTAGATATAGATAGGAAGCCTATAGTAGCATCGACTACTACTATAGTAGTATATATCCCCTTTAGGGCGAGATTCTATCGCGGCTAGTATACGCTTAATAGGCGATAGGGATATAAAGAAGATACGTACCTAACGGCCGATTTCTACTAGGCTAGAGAGATTAATATTAATGCGCTCTAGGATAGCTACTAAGTCTAGACCGTTAATAGTAGCCGGCGCGATACCTACGCCGTAGTTACGCTTTAGAGGCGTACTATTACTAGTAATCTTGTTCTTATTACGGTAGTAGCTATTAAGGGACTTCTTAACCTCTAGGAAAGCTAGGCGGTTAGTAGATATAACGCGTATAAAAAGGAAGCGATACGTATAGTCTACATATACGTCTAGGCGCTACTAGATCTTATCGAGATTAATCTAAGCTTAGATAGGATTACCTCTATACTTAGGATCGTCTAGGTCGTAAGTAGTACGCTTAGCGCGAGCTACGTATATACGCTAAAGTAGCGTAACGAGGTATAGTACTATAACTAGCTTATAGGGATAGTGCCCCTTAGTATATCTCTAGTATTTCTTCTTAGTAGTAGGATACATATTACCTCTAATATATATATCGTTTAGGTCCTCTATAGCGAGTTAGTTACGAGATACGTACGAAGCGCGTATAGGGATTATTCTTACTATTAGTAGTTATATACTAGAAGTATCTACTATAATCTTCTATATTAGGCCTAAATCTCTTACTAGCCGTAACTAGGGTAGTAGGACTAGTAGCGCTACGCTTACGCGACGTAAGCGGGATATAGGCTAGGTCTATATAGAGAGGGATATAAAATTTGTTAGTAGATACGTAAGAGGAGCTTACGTAGTACTAGCGAGGTACTAGCGTAGTACTAGTAGAAAGCTTAGAAATAGGGGAAGTTTTTAGGTAGACTATAGATACTACTTATATATAGGCTATCTAGTTACTAATAACAATAATTAATACGTTCTTAGGAATACGCTAGACCTACCTAGTAACGTTGCTAGTAGCAAATATAAAAATTCTACTATATAGTAATAAAGAGTTTTCGCGTAGTAACTAGCTATACGAAGTAGCGACGTATACGAAGCGTATTCGAAGCGCTAAAGGCGCGAGAAAATACGTAGATAGGATAGACTAATAGAGAGTTAGGTTTGTCTATAGCTAGGGATAGCTATACTAGGAGAAAGGGGATAATTGTAAGGACCTCGATAAGGTAAGGTCTCTTACTAAGCCCTAAGTGTACTAAGCGGTACGCGCTAGGGGCGTACGCTAGACGTACGTAACTCGTATAGCCTTTTTAACCTAGCGCTCTACGCAATCCTTTTAGGAGGCACTTGTTAGTTCTACTACCTACTAAGTTATCGGTTAGGTAGGTATTCTATACGTTACTATATACCTAGCCCCTAACAATTTAATCCTAAGAACCTAAGCTATATCTATAAGATCTAGGAAGAGAAAAGAAGGCTCTACCTAAATCTTAAGGTATCCTAGGTAGCCTAGCTAAAAAGTCTAAAGGCTAGGAAAGATAAGATATACTCGTCTATTATCCTAAGTATATAGAGCTTAGCCTTAGTAAGGGAGATAATATAGAAAGGCCTAGTATTATAAGGTATCCTTCTTACTATAGAGGAGTTTAGCCCTAAATAGAGACCTATATAATACCTTAAGTATAGACAATTTAGATTTATTACAAAGTACTATAGAGCTAAATAAATATATAGAAAATACGTAGGACTATATCGAATAGATAAGTACTAGGGAATAATAAAGAAATATAGTAACTACTAAGGTACCTATATAGTATATTTACTATTATATAAGGTAAAATAAGTAGCTATTACTAAAATAAGGATATTTAGGGCCTAAGTAACTAAGAGCTAGAGCTATCTAGCCTATCTAAAAGATCTAAAAGACTTAGAGGAATAGATAACTATTAAATCTAAGAGAAAAGCTACTAGAAGTATAAGCCTAGACTAGGAGATAGATAATAGATTAAGAAGACTACTAGGGAGACTAATAGGAACAAACTCTACTATCCTAGTAGATAGATCCTAGAATAATAAAATCTCCTCTCTATTCTTCCTATCTTTAGAATAGAAAGGATAATTAAGCTAGAGCCTAAGTAACGAAGTTATTAAGGATATATAGGTATACTAGTATATTTAAAATAAATAATAGTTAAGGGAAGCTTACTATTCTATAGTATAATATTAACTATAGTATAAACAAGATCTAGATACTATTCCTCTAATAGCTAGATTCTAAGGCTTACTATATATTTATAATCTAGAAACTATAGATTAGCCTCTTAAATAAGAATATAGTAAATATATAGTAGTAGTAGTAAATTCTTGTATTGCTATACTATTCTAACTACTAGACAAGTAGCTATCTCTATCTATCTTTAAAGATAAAAGCCCTTAGCCTATAGCCTCCGGTATAAAACCCTTTACCTCCTTCCTACTATATAGGATTCTATCCCTACCTTTTGTGTCTATTTAGGCTATAGGATATAGAGAGGATCTCTATAGCTCCTTCCTCTTACTAGGCTCCTATTCCTACTTTCTACCTTCCTCCTTCTCTAGCTCCTCCTTTATAAGGAAGAACTACTTAAGGAGATCCTCCTTAATTATCTATCTAGTTACTTTATTTAGGCCTCTCCTAGTCTAGGTAATCTCCTACTATAATAATAATCCTATCTTTTAGAGGAGTTAGTTTCTTATCCTTTATCTCTCTAGATAGAAGAGTATAAACTACTTAGGTATCTATACCCTATATCTATATATATACTCTAGTATCTTACCTAGAATCCTCCTCCTTATTAGGTATATATTTAGGCTAATATGTTTAGTCCTAATTAGGGTTACTATTATACTCTATTTCCTTAACTATCCCTAGTATAGCTCCTTACCTTTTAGCCCTTCTTACTAGGCTATAGGGAGTTGTTAGCCTTATTAGGATGCCTACCTTTTCCTAACTTAGCTTTCCTATTATATATTCTATCTCTAGTGTATCTACTATAATTTAGGCATTATTCCCCCCTATTAGATATATTCCCTAGTCTATCTATTAACCTATTCTACTACCTATCTCTATCTTATCTTTAGGTCTTATACCTAGGCTATATCCCTACTCCTCCTATATTCCTTCTAGACCTTCTTATATCTCTCCTAGATATACTTAGTAATAGGTTTATTATTTATCTTAACTAACTACTACCTTGTTATCTCCTACGTATATAGTATATATAGAGAGGAATAGGATTTATGTTTCCCTTTAGAGGACCCCTTCTACTATACTCTTATATACTCCTATAATATGCCTTAGTACCTAGTATTAGAGATCTTTTCTAGCCTTAAGGTAGTCCCTTTCCTATGTCTAGGTAGTCCTTCTAGTATTATCTAGACTTTAGCCCTATATATTATTACAAGCCTTACTATAGCTATATATAGGTACTTTGCCTTTTAGAATAATACTCCCTATATAGATTTATATAGCCTTTAGAGTATAGATATCTAGAATATACCTTTCTCTACTACTTTCTTAATATGTAGGCCCTACTATAGTTTCGAATCTATCTATATCCTTAGTAGTCGGAGGGATAGGGTAGGCCTATCCAAATTAAACCCTAGTATATTAACTATAGCCTATAGGTTATATGTTGTTCTACTCCTAGTAAAGTAGATTAGTTAGTACTTATATAGTATAAAGATAGTCCCGTATTTAGCTACCTATTGTATATATTTGTTATATACTATCTCTAGCTTTCTATAGTTCCCTTCTATACTTTTTCTATATATAAGAATATTAGAGTTATCTATAAAGCCTATTACTATAGTTCCCCTATTCTTAAGGTTAGGAAGGAGTATAGATATAAAGAATAGGAATAGGATTAGTAAAAGGGTTAATCCTTATAGTATTCTAGTTGTTTAGGACGCTACCTAATCTACGTATTCCCTAAGTCTAAGGCATATAGTCCTATCCTAAAGGAATAACTAGATAAATTATATAATATATTATAGGTATACTTTTATCCTAATATTATATATTAGTCTCTAGTATAATATATTATTAAATGTCCCTAATATGTCTAGGCATAGTATTAATGCTACTATTATTAGGTCTACTTTCTAGATAGTCTAGACCTATTCTATTATTAGCTCTAGGGCTAATATAGTAGATCTTCCTAGTCTAGCTCCTATCTAGGATTAGGGAAGGAGATCCCTTTCTTCTACTACTTTACTTATTCTCCCTATAATAATAGCCTCTAGGACCTTTGCTATAGTATTTAGTAGTACTATAGGTCTATATACTCCTAGCTTAGTATAGTCTAGCTTCTATAGTTTCTTTAGGACGACTATTATAGAGTGTTTAAATAGTTTAGGGTAGTATCCTTATTATAGGTATACTATAAAGAACTTATATAGTATAGGTCTAAGTTCCTATCTATAATCCTTAAGCATTAAGTTAATAATCTAGTCTAGTCCTAAGGCTTTTCCCTTAGGGAGCCTATTAAGTATCTTCTAGAGTTCTCCTATTCTAACTTCTTTCTCTATCTAGAATAGGCTTAGATAGGATACGTTTTATATATCTTCTAAGTTAGCTTTCCTTAGCTCTAGAAAGAAGTATTAGGCTAGTACTTTTACCTTCCCTTAGTTTTCTATTTATATTATAGGCTAGCGAAGGAGAGTACCTATACGCGGTACTAGCTACGAACCTAGAGGCGACGACGACGTTATCGTCGGCGTCGATAGAGCCAAATCTCTCCTACCTACCGGCGCTACCTAGGAAGGCGATACAAGGCGCCTAGGTAAAAGGAGTCTAGCTCTAAGGCGACTAGCCGTTTAGAAAACTATCCGGACTACCTATCGAGCCTAGCGTAGCTATAACTAGTATAAGAACTAATACCGAGTCGATAGGCTAACCTTTCTAGGGAGGGAATCTACCCTAAGGGTAAGGAACTAGCGTAGTAACCTAGGACTAATTGTTCCGAAGAGAAGGGAGGAACAACTAAAGAGGAGGTTTTAATAACTACTTAAAGGAGGAGGAAATATAGAGGATAAAGCACTTAGTATACCCTATAGCCTATAGAGTATAGCCCTAGATAGCTCCCTAGGCCCTAGCTTTTACCCTAGGGGCACAAACGCTAGTTCTAAAGGCTAGGTATCTAATACAAACACTCCTTATACCGCATATAAGGTAGCCTATAAAGAATACCTAAGTATAGAAACTAATATAGGAAATCTAATTTCTAGTAGTATAGGTTATATAACTAGATACTAAGTAAGGGTATAGATAGTTTATAGCTTAGTAGAGAGCTAATATAGAAGTTAACTAGAAAGTAGGAGGAAAGGCAATAACCCGTATTTAAAGGGAAGGGAGGAAAGGGAGGAAAGGGATAGGAGTACTACCCTATTCCCTAAACTAGATTTCCCTCCTACCTAGCTTAAAGCTATAAAGGAACGAGTTAATAAACAAAGGATACTAACTAGAGGAAGCAGACATGATCTAGTTAAGGTAATAGAGACATAGGGAACCTCTTAATATTTAAAGGACTAGTATAAATAAGCGTAAGGCGTAGTATCCCTAATAATATAACGGAGAGTAGAGGTTTTTAATACTATACGAAACCGGTAGGGGCTTCAAGGAAGTTAGGAAGGCGGAGTAAAGGGCTTTTTCCCTCCTAAAGAATACTAGAGATAGCTACTTGTCTATAGGTTAGAATAGTATAGTAATATAAAATCTATATTGTCGAGCTAAGGAGGGCCGATAGGTATAAATAGATCATAAACTATAATAGAAGCTACAAGGAATAGTAGGGGCCAAAGTAGGAATAGCAAGTGTGTTATTGATATCTATAGGTTAGAGCTAAACCTAAAAGGTGTTAGCTTGGATTAGTTACATAATAGTTATTATGTGATCTAGTCTGCCTTAGCATCCCTTACTAGGTTACTAACTAGACTATATATTCCAACACTCCCACTTAGATTAGTTAGTCTACAAATCCCAATTCTAACTAATATAATCCAATAAGAACTTTAATTAGCTAATTAGATGCAATGGCTTCTAGATTAGTATAGCGTATCCAATCTGCTAGGTTCAATTCCTAGATCTAGTGTTTGCCCGCTTAGTAGAGTTTGAACTCCTCTAAGTAGGCACTTTTGTCCCTTTATACTAACTATAGTTGTCTAATGAATTCCTAGAACTATAGCCCTATCTTTGGCTTACTTAGGCTATTAGCTACTATCTCTTTTGTTAGAGTATATTCCACTACAATCTTTCTTTACTACTAAAGATTTCTAACCTTATTAAAACTAATATCAATATGTTTTAATCTCTTATAGGTATAAGCATCTTTAACAAGAGTTAAAGCTACCTAGTTGTTACCTATAATCTAAATAGGCCTAATTTCATTTACTATATTAGAATTCCCTTTTATTAGTAGTTAAAATGAACATTCTCCTACTAACCATGCATAGTCCATCTCCCTTAGGAGTGCTATAAGGAATTGAGATTGCTTTGCACATACATTTATTGCTATGTACTTAGCCTCTATAGTTAATGTAGTAACTAACTTTTGCTTCTTGCTCATCTAAGAAACTAGTAATCTATAGAGAAAGAAGATACTTCTAAGGATCGAGACTCTATTAGCTTTGTCCATTGTATAATTAGAGTCTAAATATCCTATTAGCTTTCCCCTACCCCTCCTAAACATTAACCCTAGACTTAGGAATGATCTTAGGTATCTAGCTAGTTTTCTAAGTACTTTTAGATATCTCTTAGATAGATCTAATACATATGATCCTAATCTTCTAAGGGCAAAAGCAATGTTAGGTCTTGTTATGGTTATTGGCTATATCTATATACTATTCTAGCTTTAGTACTTAGTCTTATTATACCTTTCTTCGTCTACGTTAGATTTCCTTAGACTTTCATAGCTATTAAGTAGTAATAAGGTTAGGTAGGCTATTTCCTTAGTTATTCCAAACTTTGTAAGGTTTTCCTAGATATAGTATTCCTAGTCTAGCTTTAGAGTACTATTCTTTCTATCTCTAGTAAGCTTTATCCTAAGAATTTTAGTTAGTTTACCTAGATCTTTGATCTTGAACACCTTGCCTAGTTCCTTCTTAAACTAGAGAACATCTCCTAGCTTTAGTACTACAATGGGAATGTTATCTATATAGGTAAGAACAATTAGGTTCCTTCCTCTATAGATAAGCAAACATAGGTCTACCTCTAACTAGTAGAATCCCATTTCCTCTAGCTTTAAGATACATAGCTTGTTCTAGTCTCTTACTACTTGTTTTAGGCTATACAAGCTCCTTAGGATTTTTAGGGCTATGCCTTATAGGACTTCTATACCTAGTAGTGGGATTATATAGATATCTTCTTGTAGGGTACTTTTAGTAAATGCATTGTTTACATCTACTTAGTATAGCTCTAGATCCTTTTCATATATAGTAGCTATAAACACTCTAAGTATATTATGCCTAACTATTAGTACAAATGTCTCCTAGAAGTCTATCCCAAATTTCTAAGAAAACCCCCTTATAACTAGTCTTGCTTTGAACTTGTTAATTGCTCTACTAATTAGTCTCTTTACATTAAACACCTATTTTGAAGTAACTAGGTTTGCTCCTTTTAGTAGAACTACTTAATCCTAGGTATAGTTGCTTCTAAGCGTAGTTAGTTCCTTCTAGATTGTATCTTCCTATATATAACCCTATTTAGGATCTTGTATTGCCTCTTAGTAGGTTCTTAGGATTAGAACCTCCTATCTTTATGCAATCCCTAGTATAAAGGTAGGGAATGCAACTTTATAAACATACTCTAGAAGTTTATCTATCTAATCCATACTTAGATCTAAGTCTTTCATTATATAGATAAAGGCCCTATAATGCTTAGCTTCTAGGAACTTATCCTCCTCTAATTCTCTTAGTCTCTTCTATATAGTTAATCTTGTAATTATACTATGTACTCTTTCTTCCCTTAACCCTTTATTAGAGATTAATCTCCTTCTCTTTAAGTTCCCCTCTTAAGCCTAGACATCCTAGTTGTCTTGCTAAGGTTTCTCTTAGCTCTAATTAGGGGCCTACTATTTCTCTTAGCTCTAATTAGGGGCCTACTATTCATCATTTTGTTCTTTTTCTTCTAGATCCATTATTACCTAATATTAGTCAATATCCTTTAGTAGTAGAGGTAGTTGGACCTACAATGGTTTGATATCCCGGTTCTCCTTCCTTAGTCTACTAACTAGGTTCCTTACTAGAGCTTGGCTTAGCTAGTTAAGTCTAGGAACATTCAATGTTATATCCCCTCCTTTCTCATTTTTAAACTAGATAGCATTATTGTGATTTCTTATAGCCCTTATGTTAGGCTCCTAGAACTACTACATCTTAGATGTATTAGGTACATACCTAATAAATATAGTATCTTTGCCCCTATTTATGAGCTTGTCTAATCTCATCCCCGCTAGCTAAGATTTAGTATCTATATATACAACTACTCTACATCCCTAAACCCTAAAGTACGATATAGAAGGTCTCTTTCTAGTAAAGGCTTCCTCTAGTAAAACCTTAAATCCATTAATATCTAGCCTATTTGGTAGGGCATTTCTCATAATAGTGTAGGTAGCTAATGCTTCTAGCTAGAACTTAACTAGTATGTTTGAATCTTCTAGTATTACCCTAACATGTTCCTTAGATATCTAGATTAACCTTTCTATAACTCTATTTTAGATTGAGTTATATGCTTTAGTTATGTAGTAAGAGATTCTAGATTCCTTCTCCTACTACTTAAGTAATGCAAGTAATTCTCTTACTCTATTACTTCTTACTACCTAGAGCTAATTCCCTAATTAGAGCTTAGCTTTTCTTCTCTATCCCTACAATGCATTTGCTACATCTTCTCTTAATTTCAATAGGAATACCTACTTCTTCCTTAAAAAGTTGTTAACAATCTTAAGCTACTATTTGAAACCTAGTCTTGAGATAGGTAATAGTCTATAGATATTAATTAAGGTAAGGAAAAGCCTAGCTAGCTTTCTCTTAGTCTCCTTACCCCTATGTTTTTTCATTTTGGCTAGAGAACACACCCTATAGGGCTAATGCTTTGTAGGGACGGGAATTTTGTCCTTTAGGTTAGTTACTTTATAAAGGTCTTTTAGCAATCCTTCTCTAAAGTGTCTAACTCTTCTATGCTACAGCTCCTACTAGTCCTAGTTAGTCTAGGCTACAAAGGTATAGGTATCATTATTTACTAAATCCTAGGGAATACACATATATACAAGTTTATCTAGGTCTTAGCTAATTTCCTTAATGAATGGTACTCCTCCTAAAAGCCTTGTCTAGATAACTAGCTTTCTATCGGGTAAGTAAAGTATGAATTTTAGTAGTTGAATACTAAACTACTTACTAAACTAGTTCTAAGAAACAAGATTAACTCTAAGCCTAGGTATAAAGAGAATACCTTTCAACATAATCTGTTTGCCTTTCCTTCTACCTATAACTATACTCCTAACATGTATAGCTATTAAGTAGCTACCTCTAACCTTAATCTACTTTTTCCTCTTAAGAGGCTTTAGGTCTCTAAAGAGTAATTCTTGATTAGTTATATAGATAGAAGCATAGGAGTTAAGCAGCTATTTAGATAGCTTATACTTGCCTTTTACTTCAATAGTTAAATAAGCTACCTTATTAATATCTTCTTCCTTAGAGGGGAGAGATAATTTAGGGGATGCCTCTACATCTTGTACTATATAGGCTTTCTTAGAAGATAGTTTCCTAGTCTTCTTCTCTAGGGATTGTATCTTTAGGCTTAGTTTCTTTACTATCTCTTTAAGTTGTTCTTTATCTAGTAAAGATCCCCTCCTAGCTTTAGATAGGGATTATTTCTTTACTATCCTATAGCTTTGTCTTAGCTAGATAGCTACTTTTGCCTTATCTAGGCTAGGGCACTCTTTAATCCAATACTTCCCTCTATATAGGAAGCATAATAAGTCTCTACTTGCTCCTACCTAATTCCTTTTCTTAGCAAACATAGCTGTCTCCTAGCTTGTTATCTGCTCTTGCTTTTCTCTTAGGATTCTAAGGATGTCCTATAGGCTAAGGTCCTACCTTAAGTTAATCCTATCCCTAATAGTACTAAATGTTTCTAGAAGGGCTACTAGTAACTACTAAATCTTCCTCTCCTTAGTCTTAATATCCTTAAACTAGGGAGAGATAGACACTACCTTCCTAGCTATGCTACTTAGGCTCTACTATACTTTATTAATTGTTTAACCCTCTTCTATACTAAAATTGGTATACTACTAGAGTAAACTTCTCCCTATTACCTATAGTTTCCTCTTATATTTCCCTCTTGCCTAGTCCTACAAATGCTTTATATATTCAAGCTCTTAACATTCGTCCTAGTCATCTTCTAAGATATAGATAAACATCTTATACAATGCTATTGCATTGTAAACCTTATAGCTTGCTCTTCTAATTAACTAATCTAAAGATTCTGTCGAGCTAAGGAGGGCCGATAGGTATAAATGGATCATAAGCTACAATAGAAGCTATAAGGAATAGTAGGGGCCAAAGTAGGAGTAGCAAGTGTGTTGTTCTTTCCTATAGGTTAGAGCTTACCCTAAAAGGTGTTAGCTTAGATTAGTTACATAATTATCATTATGTAATCCAATCCGCTTAGCATCCCCTACTAGGTAACCAACTAGACTGTATATTCCAATACTCCCATTTAGATTAGTTAGTCTACAAATCCTAATTCTAACCAATACAATCTAATAAGAACTTCAATTAGCTAATTAGATGCAATGGCTTTTAGATTAGCATAGCGTATCCAATCTACTAGGTTCGATTCCTAGATCTAGTATTTGCTTGCTTAGGATTTGTAAACAAACCCCGAGCAAGCACTTTTGTCCCTTTATGCTAACTGTAATTGTCTAATGAATTCCTAGAACTATAGCCCTATCTTTGGCTTAGTTAGGCTATTAGCTACTATCTCTTTTATTAGAGTGTATTCTACTATAACCTTTCTTTGCTACTAGAGATTTCTAACCTTATTGAAACTAATATTAATATGTTTTAATCTCTTATGGGTATAAGCATCTTTAATAAGAGTCAAAGCTGCCTAGTTATTACCCATAATCTAAATAGGTCTAACTTCATTCACTATATTAGAATTTCCTTTAATTAATAGTTGGAATAAGCATTCTCCTACTAACTATACATAATCTATCTCCCTTAGGAGTGCTATAAGGAATTGAGATTGCTTTGTACATACATTTATTACTATATACTTAGCTTCTATAGTTAATGTAGTAACTAACTTCTGCTTCTTGCTTATCTAAGAAACTAGTAATCTATAGAGAAAGAAGATGCTTTTAAGGATCGAGACTCTATTAGCTTTGTCTATTACATAATCAGAGTCTAAATATCCTATTAGCTTTCCTCCTCCCCTCCTAAACATTAACCTTAGACTTAGGAATGATCTTAGGTATCTAGCTAGTTTTCTGAGTGCTTTTAGATGTTTCTTAGATAGATCTAACGTATATAATCCTAATCTTCTAAGGGTAAAAGCAATATTAGGTCTTGTTATAGTTATTAGCTACATCTATATACTATTCTAGCTTTAGTACTTAGTCTTGTTATACCTTTCTTCATTTAAGTTAGATTTTCTTAGACTCTCATAGCTATTAAGTAGTAATAAGGTTAGGTAGGCCATTTCTTTAGTTATTCCAAACTTAGCAAGGTTTTCCTAGATATAGTGTTCTTAGTCTAGCTTTAGAGTACCATTCTTTCTATCTCTAGTAAGCTTTATCCTAAGAATTTTAGTTAGTTTACCTAGGTCTTTGATTTTGAATACCTTGCCTAGTTCCTTCTTGAACTAGAGAACATCTTCTAGCTTTAGTACTATAATGGGAATGTTATCTA
>LFZO01000901.1:0-16100 GCA_001578225.1 Pseudocercospora musae
CTAAGTACTACTACGGATAGTAGGTTAAGCTATACGCTTATCGCGAGCTATCTTACGTAGTCGTTATAGGATATTAATGTCGAAGTTTTCGCGAGGTAAGAATTAGTAATATAGCTTAGAAATTTATAACGTAACCTACCCGAGGTTTCTATAGCAATAGCGACCTAGGCGATACGTAGATACTATAGGACGAGTACTAAGTAGTACAAAAGTAAAGCTTCCTTTATGTAGCCGGTAGTATAGCCGGTCTTTTAAGTAACGCTTATAGAACCCGGAAAAAGTCCGGGTTCTAACCCGAAATTAGTATAGGTCCTAGAACCCGAACCTAAACCAATCGTCCGGTTCCTACTAAGAAACCGAACCCGGACCCAATTTCTCGGATTGTACCCAACCTACTAGGACGTCTACCTATAGTACAAAACCCTTTATCTCCTTCCTACTTTGTAGGATTCCATCCCTACCTTTGTTATCTATTTAGGCTCTAGGATATAGAGAGGATCTCTACGGCTCCTTCCTCTTACTAGGCTCCTATTCCTACTTCCTACCTTCCTCCTCCTCCTTTTCTAGCTCCTCCTTTGTAAGGATAAACTATTCTAGGAGACCCTCTCTAATTATCTACCTAGTTACTTTATTTAAGCCTCTTTTAGTCTAGGTAAGCTCCTACTATAATAATCCTATCCTTTAGATAAGTTAGTTTCTTATCCTTTGTCTCTCTAGGTAGAATAGTATAACATGCTTAGGTATCTAGGCCCTATATCTATATATATATACTAGTGTCTTGCCTAGAACCCTTCTCCTTATTAGGTATGCATTTAGGCTAATATATTTAGTCCTAATTAGGGTTACTATTGTACTTTGCTTCCTTAACTATCCTTAGTATATTTCCTTGCCTTTTAGCCCTTTCTACTAGGCTATAGGGAGGTGTTAGCCTTATTAGGATACCTACCTTTTCCTAACTTAGCTTTCCTATTATGTTTCCTATCTCTAGTATATCTACTAATGCTTAGGCATTATCCCTCCCTATTAAATGTATTCCCTAGTCTATCTCTTAATCTATTCTACTAGCTGTCTCTACCTTGTCTTTAGGTCTTGTACTTAGGCTATGCCTCTATTCCTCCTACATTCCCCCTAGACCCTTTTATACCTCTCCTAGATATACTTAGTAATAGGTTTGTCCTCTATCTTAACTACTTATTACCTTATTATCTCCTATGTATATAGAGAGATAGATAGGATTTGCGTTTCCCTTTAGAGAACCCCCTCTACTACGCTCTTATATACTCCTATAATATACCTTAGTACCTAGTTTTAGACCTTTTCTAGCCCTAGGGTAGCCCCTTTTCTATATCTAGGTAGTCCTTCTAGTATTATCTAGACTTTAGCTCTATATGTTATAGTAGGTCTTACTACCGTAGTATATAGGTGTTTTACCTTCTAGAATAATGCTCCCTATATAGATTTGCATAGCCTTTAGAGTAAGGATATCTAGGACATACCTTTCTCTACTACTTTCTTAATATATAGGCCCTACTATAGTTTCGAATCTATCCAAACTCCTAGTAGCCTAAGAGATAGAGTAGGTCTATCCTTAAACCCTAGTATATTAACCGTAGCTTATAGGTTATGTCTTGTTCTACTTCTTGTAAAGTAGATTAGTTAGTACTTCTATAGTATAAAGGTAGCTCCGTACTAAGCTACCTATTGTATACATTTGTCGTATACTATCTCTAGCTTTCTATAGTTCCCTTCTATAGTTTTCCTATACGTAAGGATGTTAGAGTTATCTACAAATCCTATTACTATAGTTCCCTTGCCCTTAAGGGTAGGGAGGAGCGTAGATATAAAGAATAGGAATAGGATTAGTAAGAGGGTTAATCCTTGTAGTATTCTAGTTGTTTAGGGCCTTGCCTAATCTATGTATTCTCTAAGCCTAAGGTACGTAGTCCTATCCTAGAGGAATAACTAGATGAATTGCATAATATACTATAGGTATACTTTTATCCTAATATTATGTATTAGTCTTTAGTATAATATATTATCGAATACTCCTAATATATCTAAGTATAGCATTAATGCTACTATTGTTAGGTCTGTTTTCTAGACTATCTAGACCTATTATATTATTAGCTCTAAGGCTAATATAGTAGATCTTCCTAGTCTAGCTCCTATCTAAGATTATAGGAGGAGGCTCCTAGCCTCTACTTCTTTACTTATTCTCCCTATAACAATAGCCTCTAGGACCTTTGCTAGGGTGTTTAGTAGTACTATAGGTCTACATGCTCCTAGTTTAGTATAGTCCGGCTTCTATAGTTTCTTTAGGACTACTATTGTAGAGTATTTAAAGGGTTTAGGATAGTATCCTTGTTATAGGTATACTATAAAGAACTTATATAGCATAGGTCCTAGTTCCTGTCTATATTCCTTAAGTACTAGGTTAATAATCTAATTAGGTCCTAGGGCTTTATCCTTAGGGAGCCTATTGAGTATCTTCTAGAGCTCTCCTATACTAACTTCTACCTCTATCTAGAATAGGCTTAGGTAGAATGCATTTTGTATATCTTCTAAGTTAGCCTCCCTCGGTTCTAGAAAGAAGTGTTAAGCTAATACTTCTACTTTCCCTTAGTTTTCTATTTATATCGTACTATCTTTATCCTTAAGCTCTAGGAACTATAGAAGGGAATGTCTTTATCCTACCCCTTCCCTAGCCTACCTAGCTAGCTTCTAGATCCTATTCGGGTCCTTAGTGATTTCTTTTACTATATTTCTCTAGCCTAGGTTTCTATCTTTCCTAATCTACTTGCCTTTAGCTTATAAGGCTATTAGGTATACTACTAGGTTCCCTTCTATTCTATCTTAGCTCTATTCCCTCTTTAGGTATCTTATCTTCTTTACTATCTTACTACACTCCTTTAACTAGGTTATTTTAGCATATTTAGATAGTTTAGCCTTTAGGATATCCTCCTAGATTATCTTAGTAAGTATCTCTTAGACCTCCTAGGCTATCGCATTAAGCTATTATAGTATGTCTAATGTCCTAGTAGAGATTTCTTATACCTCCTTCTTTACCCTAGCCCTAATTTTTTCCTAGTCTACCTTTTTCTACTATAGTCTTTGTATCTAGGTTCTAGTACTAGTCTAAGCCTATAGGATTATAGTTTAGATTAGTACATAGTCTAATCCTATTTCTATGTCTATCCTTATCCTATATTCCTACACATTTTATTAGATTCCTATAGTCCCAAATACTAGGTCTAGGGTTTAGTAGCTCCTAGGAGTCTCCTATATAATCGTGCCTAGCTCTAGTAGTAGGTTAAGGTAAGCCTTTTCTATAATAGTAATAAAGTAGTCTACTACCTAATGTTAGTTCTAGATATTGTTTCCTCCCTACCTAGGGTAGTATAGGTTGAAATCCCCTAGTAAGATAATCTCTTCTTCCTCTTTCCCCTAGGTTACATCCTCTACTAGTAAAAGGGTGCCTAGGGCTCGGTCTCTAGTAGGGCTAGATAGGTTGTAGTAGTTTAGGATATTAATCTACCTCTCTTCTACTAGGAGTCTAACTACAATTATGTCTCTAGAGTATTCTTTTGTATTCTATGTTTATATACTAATTTCCTTAGATACGTATATAGTAACCCTTAGATATACTACTCCTAGGAGTATAGTATAGTATCCTAGGTATACTACTATATTCCTATTACTAGGGCTAATCTATAGTTCCTAGATTACCATTATCTAGTATTCTTTCGGATCTAGCTATTAGAGGAATAGGATTTAGATCTTGTCTATACTATGGTTAGTATTGTACTATAGGATAGTAAGCTTCCCCTAACTACTATTTATCCTAGGCGTTCTAGTATACCTATATGTCTTCTATCGCTTCGTAGCTCTAGCCTTAGCCTAGTTGCCCTTCTTAGCCTATAGCTAGGGGGAATAGGGATAAGATCTTGGTATTCTGTAATCTACCTACTAGGGTAATCGAGTTTATGCCTATTAGTCTCCCTAGTAGTCTTCTTAATCTATCGTCTATATCTAGGTCTAGGCTTATGCTCCTAACTTTTCTCTTAGACCTAATAGTTGTCTACCCTTCTAAGTCCCTTAGGTCTTTTAGGTAGGTTAGGTAATTCTAGCTCTTTGTTACTTAGTCTCTAAACGCCCTTACTTTTGTAATAGCTACTTGTTTTACCTTGCATAATACTAACTATACTATATAGGTACCTTAATAGTTACTATATTTCCTTATTATTCCTTAGTATTCGTCTATTCTATATAGTCCTACGCATTTTCTATACGCCTATTCGGCTCTATAGTACTTTACAATATGCCTAAATTATCTATACTTTAGGCATTATATCGGTCTCTACTTCGGATTAAATTCCTCTAGAGTAAGTAGAGTGCCTTAGGATACGAGGCCTTTTTATATAATTTTCCTTACTTAAGCTAAGCTTTGTATATTTAGGATAATAGAGGAGTGTATCTTACCTTCTATAGCCCTTCGGCTTTTTAGCTATACTACTTAGGATATCCTAAGGTTTAGGTAGAGTCTTCCGTTTTCTTCCTAGATCTTATAGATATAGCTTAGGTCCTTAGGGTTAAATCCTACGGCCCTAAATCTATAGACTAGTACCTAGTATATTAGGGTCTCTACTATAGCGCTAGGGAGTGTCTTCTATATCTACCCTAGTTCATTTGTTAACTTGTCTTTAGCGGGTTTAGATACTACAAATACCCGTATATCGCCGCTCTTAAAATTCTTAATAGTAATTACTCCTAGGTCTTTAAGTCCCTAAAGTATTTCTTGGTTAGTAAGGCCTTTTATCTTTTCTTACTCCTCTTTATAGCCTACCCTTATAGTAATTATGTAACTTTTAAGGGGAATTCTCTATATACTTAGTATAGCTAGCTAGCCTTAGGCGATAGCCTATGCCTATGTTCTCGGTTCGGGTGTTTTCGTAGTAGTTTAGAGGTTCTATAAATAGGTTTGGAGGGTGTTTATAGTATCGGTATCTTTCAATTAGTATAGGAGCTAGGTCTAAGCCCGCTAGAGGAGGGAGAGGAGGGATAGGAAATTTAGGGCTTAGGGAGTATCTAGTACCTTTTAGATATCGTCTATTAGGGTTTATAGGTTCTTTTAGATATTTCTACTCGTTTTTAGCTAATTAGGCTATTCTTTCGGGCCTTTAGGGCCCGGTTTAGGTATTGGTTAGCCTTTAGTCTAGCTTTAGGGTAGAGGCTAGATCCCTCCCTTCCTCTACCTTTCCTCGGGTCTACCGTCGCGGTATTGTTTCTAGAGAGGTATATTCGTGTCTCCTATGCTCGTAGGCTCTCGCGCCTTAGCCTAGGAGTTAGACATGTTTTTTTTAACGCTTATATAACCTAGAAAAAGTCTAGGTTCCGACCCGAAATTAGTATAGGTCCTAGAACCCGAACCTAAACCAATCGTCTAGTTCCTACTAAGAAACTAAACCTAGATCCAATTTCTCGGATTATACCTAATCTACTAGGCTATCTACTATTACCTTATCTATACTATACTCGAATAAGTATACTATATAGCTTATAGCCCTAGTAGCTTCTTATCCTATAGATCCTATCTACGATAGGAAAAAAGAGTTCTCTATAGATACCGCGCTCTTCGAAGTATATTATTTTAACTTACGAACTTTACGATATAATAGCCGAGATAGAGTAGGACTTTACTCTATAGCCGAACGTATAGCTAGTTGTTTTTATCTTTATTATAAGCTAGTCGTTAACGTTACTATAATAACGTTTCCCTATATATATATCTAGCCTTCTTTTATCTATTCCTTTTTTCCTTTTATATTCTATAAAAATACCTTTCTATAGAGATACGATTATCGACGGCCTAAATATAGTCTTTCTAGGCCGTTAATAATCGTATTAGCCTATATAGGTACTAGCTATATACTCTACAAATCCTAACTATAACGTCTAGTAGGTAGGTAAACTTAAGCCGTATTGTAAGAGGAAACCTATAGCTTATCCTTTAGTAAAAACCTCTTTCCTCTAATCTTAGTTCCTCTAACTTTACTTAAAGCCTTTTAGTTAGTATACTAGGTTCTAGTTACTACCTTCCGACCTATCTCTACTATCTTATTACCTAAATAGCCCTCTACTTACCTCTTCTCTAGTCCCGTTATTGTTTTCTAAAGTCTCTAGTAGCTAGAGAATTATCAAGGTATTAAGCCTAGCCTTATAGAAGCTAGGGTATCTATATTAGTTACTCTTATCCTTATAGTCTAGGTCCGGCCTTACTATAGCTAGGTAGCCTTTATTAGTCGCTCCTAGAACCTCCTCTTTCTAGAGACCTTAAAGATAGGTCTAATAGTAGTTAGTAGTATATAGCTTCCTTTCTTTTGTTCTACTTTTAGTACTAAGTCCTTAAGAAAGCCCCTTTTATTAGGGCCTAGAATACTACTACCTCCTCCTACTCCCTATCTAACCTTACTTAATATTTAGGTTATATAACCTATATTTAGAAATATAGTTAGTCTATCCTACTACTATCCTAGCCTAGTTTAGTTTAGTAGTACTATACTATAGATTTAGGGCTTAACTAGCCTCTAACCGGTTAGTTCCTTTCTCCTTCCTCCTTATTAAAGCCTTACTAGATATCTATACCTTCCCCCTTTTTTAGCCTACTTAGTAGACTAGGTTACTACTCTAGCCTATAGGCCTAGTCTACTATTTAGTAGGCTTAGAATCTTATATATTCCTCTAGAAGGCATTAGGTCGTATACTAGAGGTTACGCTAGTCTTCGTTAGAATATTAGAGGTCTTAGGTTCCCTTTAGTAGTTAGTAAAGAGGATCTTAGCTCTAAAGACTAATACCGAGATAGTAGCCTCCTATCTTGCCTACTACTTTAGATTCGTAGCTAGTACTACGTATAGGTATCCTTATCGTCGCTAGCTATTAGAAAATATAGATTCCTTAGAAGAAACCTATAAGGAGCCTTCTAACTAAGAGTTCTCGGAAATAATGTAAAGAGTAGTTATAGCCTATAAAGTAGGTATTAAGACGTAGGAAGAGTATCGCTTTTAAAAGTAATACTAGTAGTAAGAAGTTTAAGTAGAAGTAAGGTATAGTCGCCCTCTATTATATTTAGTTTTATTAAAATACTAAAGGTATAGATCTCTTAATAAACAAGCTTCCTTTCTAGTAGCTCGTTAGGAAGATAGTACTATATTATAAAGCTAATCTACGCTTTTAGAGTACTATAATTAAAGCTCTATAGAAAGTAAGTAAGGCGTTCTTAACGACAATATTCGAGTTAAGTAACCTACTCGCAATTTACGCTAATAGGATAACTCTATAATAGAAAGATATATAGCTTATTATAAAGATCTAGACGCGACTTTTAAGAGAATAGCTTTAATAATTAAAGATAAGTAGTCTAAGTCTTTATTACTATTTCTTCGATACTTTTCCTCTAACTATAGCTAGCTATACTACTAGCTATATATTTAGCCTTACTTATTATTTCAATATCGTATCGAATCTTGTCTAGTCGCGTATATATTGTCCTCTACTCTTAGTATTGTCGAGCTTTTTTACGTTATTTTAGGTTATTTCTTATCGGGTTTTCGATATATATTCTCTAACTATAGCTAGCTATACTACTAGCTATATATTTAGCTTTACTTATTACTTTAATATTATATCGAATCTCCCCTAGTTACGTATATATTGTCTTCTACTCTTACTATTATCGAACGCTCTTACTATTATAATATTATTAAAGTTCTATTACGTTACTTTCTATTATTTCCTATTTAGTTTCCTAGAAACGGCTATAATAACATTTTTGTTATACTAACCTATAATACAATAGCGTATAATAATAACTTTCTTTAATTCGGTATTTATATTATATATCGTCTATTCTTCGCTTATACTATACTTCTATACCTTTAGTTATATACTTACTATATCTAGAATAGCTAGAAAGTCCGTCGCTAGCGCTACTACTAAGAAGAAGGATACTACTCGTATCTATTATAATATCTATACTACTACGTACAAGATCTAGAAAAGCAAGACCTTTAAGGCTAGTAGCCTAAAGAAGAAGATAACTATAGGCGTAGGTTATAGACGCCTAGATAGTAAGTTTTACTCTTTATATAGCTAACTATATAGCTAGCCTTAACTAATTATCTTTTAGGATCTATATTATAGAAGATTAAAACTACTTAAATGTCTACTAAACTTATAGTTACGCGAAAGCTATTCTAAAACCTAGTTATATAGCTAATTTACGATACTAGTACTATAGGCGCTACCGAGTTCCGCTACTAGTATAATACTATCGAGGCTTTACGTAAGGCCTCTAAAGTATAGCTTACGATCTTCTTCGAGTATATATTGCTTCCTAACTTCCTTAATATATACTAACTCTAGATAGCTATTAACCTACTAGGCGTCTATACTAAGCGTATTACTCCTTAGTAGAAGGATATTATTATACTAAGTTTACTTCTAAAGCCCTATAGTATCTTTATTAGAGATATAGACGTTAGCGAGAATCTATATAAGAACTACTATAAGTAATAAAGGATAGGAAGGATAGCTATTAGCGCTATACTATAGAAAGAGATAACTACTCTATCCTTAAGGACTACGATACTAGTAGTATATATAGAAGAAATAACTACTTTATCCTTAAGGACTACGATAATAGTAGTATATATAGATAGATAGATAGTTTATTTCCCTATTCTAGAGCTATAAGAACCTAACTATAGGCTAAAAGTCTAGAATATCTAGGTATACTTAGTAATAAGCAAGAACTAAGGATATATATATGTTAGGTCTTGGCGCCAAGCTTTGATGACTAAGCATGCCCTAATAAGAGCCGTCTAGCCTATATAGGTTATAGCTATATAGTATCTAAGGAGGAAAATAGGTATATATAAAAAACCTTCTATCTCTAGTTTATTTCCTTCTTTTTTACTAATAGGCCCTATAGTTAGTATACTAGTATCTAGATACTATCTTTATAATACCTATCCTTAGAGTCCTTCTAGCCCTCCCCTCCCCTCCTCTAGGCTATCCTCTATATCTAGCTCTCTACTTCCTCTATAAGTCTAAATTAGGATAGAAACTTCCTTTCCTTAACCTATCTTACTATATTCTTTATAGTTATTCTATCCTAGAGTATTCTAGGATATGTTCTTATAACTACTTACCTTCTCTAGTTCTTCCTTTCCTAGCCTAATTTAGGTATACTAGGAATATATATTATATATTCTAGGATAGGTATCTATATTGGTAGGATAGGTTGTTTACTTCTAGAACTCTTCTTCTATATAGGTATACTCTAAGTCTAATATACTTAGACTTAATCTAGATAGTAATACTACTTTTAGCCCTTATGAGGCCTTAGTAGATCCTTTAGTTTCGTAAGTACTACCTCTAGTAGGCTCTAGTTCTTCTTTTTAGTAGGACTATATTCTATTTCTTTTCCTATAGCTAGGATACTATCTATTTAGCTATTAAGGCTACCTTTAGTTTCTCTTTAGTTAGATTCTTAATTCTATATTTAGATACTTCCTCTAGTATTTCCTACTTAGCTAATTTTAGGATTTAGCCTTAGGCTATATATCCTCTAGTCTTATAGACTACTATCTCTACTATAGTTTAGGCTTAGTAGCTACTAGTCTATTTAGTATACTATATCCTTACTCCTAAAATATACTCTAGGATAGGGAGTAATCCTATTTCTAGCTCTAGAACTTCTATAGGGATACTTATAAGTACCTATAATCTTCTTTAGGTAGGCTACTTAGACCTAGTTAAGTTACCTACCTTATCCCTTAGTTATAGTCTTGCCTTCTGTATCTCCTCTCTAAATTTATTATCTATAGAGGAGAGCTAGTTTTATAATAGCTTTATATATTATTCTTAGTTTCTTAAATATAGCTCCCTATATTAATAACATTAGCCTATTAATAGAGGCTTTATTTGCCTTAGCTCTACTTATAGATTTCTTTATTTATAGGCTCTATCTTAGCCTAGGGTTAAGCTAGATACCTAAAGTTTTTAATAATAGTAAGGGTTAAGTCTCGTGTCCTTAGATATTAACTAATATAGTTATATTATATCTTTTCCTATACCTTGTAAAGTAGATAAGTCTATACTTCTCTAGTATAAACTTTGTACTATACTTCCTAGCCTATTTCTTATAAGTCTTATATCTTTCTTCTAGTATCCCATAGTTTATTTCTATACTATCTAACTATATTAGGATATTTATATTATCTATAAAGCCTAAGGCTAAGGAGTTATCTATCTCTAGCTATAGTAGGAGATCTAATATAAATAGTAAGAAGAGTATTAGTAATAATAGGGATCCTTATAGGATACTAGTCCTAGTTATTCTTAGCTCTAACTAGTATTGTCCTAGTTGTATTCTAGTTGTTCTTTCCCTTAGGAAGGTTCCTATAAATGTAACTATCTACTCTAGGAGTCCTTTCTATCTTATAATATATATAAGTCTCTTATAGGAGATATTATCGAAAGTACTAGAAATATTTAGTAATAGTAGTAAGGCTACCTTGCCTTTCCTTTCCTAGACTATATAGATCTACTCTATTAGTAGCTCTATAGCTATTAGTATAGATCTTGCTTTCCTCCCTCCTATCTAAGTCTCTAGTAGTATATTATGTTTTTCTAAAAGAGCTATAATCCTATCTATAATAATCCTTTATAGGAGCTTCCCTATTATATTAAGTAGTATTATTAGTCTATATAACTTTAGTTAGGTATTGTCTTCCTTCTATAGCTTCCTAAGTACTACTATAATAGATTCCCTATACTATCTTAGGTAGTATCCTATCCTAATATATACTATAAAGAGCTTAATTAGGAGGGATTATAGGCTCTTCTTTAGGGCCTTAATTACTTTATTAACTAGCTTGTCTAGCCCTAGGGCCTTGTAGCTCTTTAGTATCTTAATTACTTCCTCTAGTTCCTCTCTTATAACTCCTAGATCTAACTAGTATAGTTCTAGATAGTTAGTCCCTTCTATATTAGCTAGGTCTACCTAGACTAGTAGTAGGAAGAAATAGTCCCCTAGTAACTTAGCTCTAGTTTTATCTATATTATATATAGCTCCTATTCTATCTTTAATGTCTAGTATCTATATTTACCTTACTCTTTCTACTTCCGGCTTTCTAGCCTACTATCCTAGTTTCTATATCTTTGTAGGATCTAAGGTAGTATTGCCTACTATTGCTCTCTATTTAATTATCTTATTCCTTCTTATTTAGAAATTAGGCCTTTTTAGTCTAGTATGCTTTAGTATAGGCTCTCTATACTTCCTTAGTATAGTATTCTATCTATTTTCTCCTAGCCTTCCTTATAGCTTTAATCTTTTATATATACTCTTTAGTCTAGTAGGGCTACTAAAAAGTAGATAGCTTTCTCTTTAGTATAAAGGCCTTAACTATTTCCTAGATCCTATTTAAGATTTCCTTAGCTATCTTATCTAGTTAGTCTAGTATTTCTATAGGATATTCTATCGCTATAGGTATCTACTTATCTAGTTCCTCTTAAATCTTTCCCTAGTCTACCTTCTTCTAGTTTATACTTAGAGGAAGAGGGGCTTGTTCTATTACCTTTAGGTTAATAGTTGTCCTAATAGGGAGGTAATCTAATAAAAACTCTAGATTATTAACTTATCTATACTCTAGTACTCTCTAGCTAATAGAGTTACTTATATATACTAGGTCTATAGTAGACGTAGATAATCTTGCTACCTATATAGTACGTCCTTTAAGGGCTAGTAGCTCTTTTTCTACTACTTACATTCCTATAATAAGGATATCTATAAGAAACCTATAGCTAGGGATAAAGTCGTAGCCCTATATTAGGTAGTAAAGGTTAAAGTTACCTACTACTATATACTATATATCTTCTTAGATTAATTTAGGAAGCGGGTTAAGGGATCTTAGTTGCCTACTACTAGTAGATCTAGGGGAAGGGTTATATATATAGTATATACTAAGTAGGCCTTACTTAGTTTTAATCTAGATACTTGTACTATCCTACTATACTCCTAGGTAGTTTAGAGTAGTAGTCTTCTATATAGTAGTATAGATCCTCTTACTAACATAAATATAGGTCCTTAGTTTACCTCTAGTTTTACTAATAACTATATAGTAGTTTAGATTATTATATATTCCTAGGAGGCTACTAAATAGATTTAGCTATAGTTTTTGTACTACTAGAATATAGTAGAGCCTTAGGTCTACTTAGGCTAGAAAATACTTCTAGACTCTATCTTTGCTTTTGTTAATATTGTACTATATAATAGTAAGTAAGTCTAGTTCTATTATTCTTTAGTTTCTATTTCGTCTTTGCCTAAGCTACTTACTTTACCCTAGTTACTTAGCTCTAGTATAAGTACGAGTTTAGCCTAGCTTATATTAGCTACTACCTTAGATAGGTCTATTAGTCGCCTTAGGGTATAGGCTCTTTTCTCTTATAGTTATATCTAGGCCCTAAAGGTAAAGAGGTTAAAGGGCCTTTTCTTTTCTATTAGTATAAGGGTTATTGTTTCCTAGTCCGTATATCTTAGTAGGCTTTATAGTCTATTTATTATAGCTTTCTACTTTACTTATACTCTAGCTAGGCATTCCCTAGACTATACTATGTATTTCCTTATATAGTAGGTATATTTT
This sequence comes from Pseudocercospora musae, assembly GCA_001578225.1. Classification (NCBI taxonomy): domain Eukaryota; kingdom Fungi; phylum Ascomycota; class Dothideomycetes; order Mycosphaerellales; family Mycosphaerellaceae; genus Pseudocercospora; species Pseudocercospora musae. The sequence goes on from LFZO01000901.1 coordinate 12,703, forward strand.
AGGATATTTCTATTAGCCTTATACTCCCTAGTACTATAGCTTCCTATATATTAGCTATATACTAGGGGCTAGTTATAGTTCCTAGCTATATACCTATATTACTAGTAGCTATAATATTGTAGTTTACTATATCCTATATATTATCTAGAATAGTTCTATAGATAGATAGTTATATAGTATCTAGTAGTTCTAGATTAGGCCTTACTTAAGGGCTTTGTTTACTTATACTAGGAATTCTAAGCTAGATTATAAGGGAGGAGTACTTCTTCTTCCCTCTATCTCTCTTAAGCTAGGCTAACTATATAACTTTTAGTCCTAGGTAGTAGAGCTAGTTTTACCTCTAGAGCTCTATCTCTATTATATTTAGCTTATAGCTTATAGATACTCTATATACTAGGATTATATACCTCTTAACTATTATCTTTACTAAGTAGCTAAGTTCTATAGTCTATCCCTTATCTACCTTAAGTTACTCCTTTTCCTCTTTCCCTACTAGATAAACTCGAATACCTCTAGTCTTACTAGCTCTTACTACTACTACTACTACTACTACTACTTTGTTCCTAATTTAAGCGACTAGCTCTTTACTTATAAGGTAACTAATCCTCCCTTTTTCTTCTTTATTATCGACGTATAAGGTAATATAGTTAGGTTAGTATTATAGTACTTAGAGGAAGCTATCTTATTAGTAGGCCTTTATTACTATTTCTACGTAGATCTTCGGTTCTAGGTTCTAGGACTTTTATATCTATAATATTGTATCCTTTACTATACTTCTAATCTTATTAGTTTCCTAGTATTTTATCGCTTTAAGGGCTCTAAGGAGCTTAGTAATAGTTATTCTTATAGCTCTTAGTAAGGTATCTTTTTCTTTTTTTACTATCCTTTCTATCTATATAACTATATATTGATATAGAAGGGGCTGAAGAGATAGCAAGGGATGGTAGCGAACAATTAGAGACGAAGGGAAAACAGTTAGGAAGGGAGGGAGGACGAATGGAAAGCACTATGCGCTAGGGCAGAGGAGGTGCTAAAGGCAGAAGATAGGAAAACTCCTAAGAGGGCATATAAGATAATAATCTTAGAACTCCTTGGAGGACTAAAAGCAATCCACAACTAGGCAAGCTACATAATTACGAAGGCAGCTAATACAGCCGTAGCAAAGATTACAAAGAAACAACAAGAGACAAGCCCAAACTACCGTACCTAGGTAGTAGTAGCTAGTTAGGAGGCACCAAAACCCCCGAGGACAGTAGTCAGAGTCTATATTACGGACCTACAGGAGCAAAAAGAAATCTAAGGACTCTTAGGGAAAGAGATTGTAGAAAGAATTACAGTTAAGGAGGTTATTAGGGCTAGGAACGAAGGGAAAGGGGTAATTAAGCTGTTTATAGCCTAGGAGTAGGACAAAAAGAAGCTAGAAACACAAAAAGAATGGACAACTAAGATAGGGAAAACCGCAAAGGTCTCCTAATAGTAGTTCATAATTATAGCCTATAGTATAATAAGGAGCTTTAAGGAAGAATAGGATATCGGAAACCTATAGAGACAAAACCAAGCTACATACCTAGGCCTAAAGATTATAAAGGCAGCATGGATTAAAAGGAAAATCGAAGAGACTAAGAAGCAGTCCTCCCTAATCATCTAAGTAGGGAGTATAGAGCAAGCTAACATAGTACTAGACTAAGGGCTATTCTAGAACTTTGAAAGATTGGAAATAGAGGTACATAGAAGCAACTATAGGATAATGCAGTGCTTTAAATGTTAGCATTATGGATACTTAGCAGCTAAGTATACAAAGATAACCAACACCTACTCCTACTATATAGGGGACTACTAGGTCAAAGAATGCAAAGTATATAAAGGGGAAGCAAGATGTGCATGCTATACTAAAAGACACCCCTCTTAGGTAAAGGAATGCCTAGTAAGAATGTAGGCAGCTAGGAAGGCAAAGGAAGCTAGAGTTAATATACTAACAAGATACACAACAAGCTAGGGTAGCTAGGCGTAGAGGCAACCTAGCTAGGTACTACAAAAGAGGTCAAGATAGGATAATGGGTTCATATTTAGGGCCTTACTAGTACTAGAGAGCTACTAGCAACTAGGGAGACTAAGATACCTAAACATCGTAGGAAAGGAAGTAGGGCAGAAGAAGCTTAGTCAAATACTAGTTCAAAGTAAGGAAAGGCTAAAGGAAAACCTATAGGGAAACGATATAGATGAAACCTAATGAATAGTACAACAACACTAAACATTATATAGTACAATGTTAACAAGAGCAAAGACAAGGTACAGAGGAGCTTCCTTTAGGCACTAAACCTAAAAGAACATTACATCATTGCAATCTAGGAGCCCTAGCTTAACCTATACATAAAGAGACTAGCAACTATTAAAGACCTAAGGTACTATCTAATCATCCACAACTAAGGAGCCCTAAGGACATATATCTACATTAGTAAGGAGATAGCTATAGAAACCTAGTAGGCTATACTATAAGAGGATAGGGACCTAACATTAGTTTAAGTAGAAATATCCTAAGGTACACTCCAAGTCTACTACATATACAACCTACTACTAGACTTAAGGAGCAGTACCTAACTAAAAACCCTAGAAAGAATACCTAGAGTTATCTAGGGGAACACCTACTAAGTCCTACTTAAAGATTTCAACCTCTACCACCCCCTCTAGGGCTCAGACTTTACCCTAGCCTATTACTTCCTAGTAGGAAGGCTGATTAACATATTAGAGAGGGAAGAAATGGAAATTGTTACCCTAAAGGGATTAGTTACCTAAGAAGTAAGAGGAAGCAGTAGCACACTAGACCTATACTTTGCATTACACTAGATTAGGAACAGGATCACAAGATGCAGGGTTAACTAGGAACTAGAAGAATCATTAGACTACTTCTTAGTACAGGTTGAGCTAAATGTCTAAGCCAATTAGGAACAGGAACTAGAGGAAAGGCTTAACTAGAAGGGGGCCTAATAGGATAGGATTAGGGAGGAACTAGAAATGGACCTAAAACTAGAAGAACTCTTAACAAAGTACCTACTAAAGCTAGAAGACATCGACAAGGTAGTAGAAGAACTAATAGGAATCCTAAGACAGGTAGCTAAAAAGCATACCCTAGTAAAGAGACATTTACTATACTAGCAACTATACTAGACTAGTAAGTATATAAGGAAAGTCAAAGTAGTAAGGAAGGCTAGGAGGCAGTAGATATAAACCTATACCTAGGAAGTATAGGACAACTACAACAAGGCCTACTAGGAAAAGAAGATCTAGATTAAGAAAGACAAGATATAAGAATAGAGATCTACAATAGGAATGATTATAAAGAAACTAGAGGAGATGTAGAGGATAGCTAAATAGGTAAGGAAACCTAAATAGGAAAAGGA
>LFZO01000902.1:0-16089 GCA_001578225.1 Pseudocercospora musae
GGATTCTACTAGTTAGAGGTAGACCTATGTTTGCTTATCTATAGAGGAAGGAACCTAATAGTTCTTACCTATATAGATAACATTCCTATTGTAGTACTAAAGCTAGAAGATGTTCTTTAGTTTAAGAGGGAACTAGGCAAGGTATTTAAGATAAAAGATCTAGGTAAACCAACCAAGATTCTTAGAATAAAGCTTACTAGAGATAGACCTAATAGTACTCTAAAGCTTGACCAAGAACACTACATCTAGGAAAACCTTACAAAGTTTAGAATAACTAAGGAAATGGCCTACCCAACCTTATCACTACTTAATAACTATGAAAGTCTAAGGAAATCTAACTTAGATAAAGAAAGGTGTAATAAGACTAAGTACTAGAGCTAGAATAGTACATAGATATAGCCAATAACTATAACAAGACCTAACATTGCTTTTATACTTAGAAGACTTAGATTATATGTATTAGATCTATCTAAGAGATATTTAAAAGTACTTAGGAAACTAGCTAGATACCTAAGATTATTCCTAAGCCTAGGATTAATATTTAGGAGGGGTAGAGGAAAGCTAATAGGATATTTAGACTCTAATTATGTAATAGATAAAGCTAATAGAGTCTCGATCCTTAGAAGTATCTTCTTTCTCTATAGATTACTAGTTTCTTAGATGAGCAAGAAGTAGAAGTTAGTTACTACATTAACTATAGAAGCTAAGTACATAGTAATAAATATATATATAAAGCAATCTCAATTCCTTATAGTACTCCTAAGGGAGATGGACTATACATAGTTAGTAGGAGAATGTTTATTTTAACTACTAATAAAAGGGAATTCTAATACAGTGAATAAAATCAGGCCTATTTAGATTATGGGTAATAACTAGGTAGCTTTAACTCTTATTAAAGATACTTATACCTATAAGAGATTAAAACATATTAATATTAGTTTTAACAAGGTTAGAAATCTTTAGTAGTAAAGAAAGATTGTAGTAGAATATACTCCAATAAAAGAGATAGTAGCTAATAGCCTAACTAAGCTAAAGATAGGGCTATAGTTCTAGGAATTCATTAGGCAATTATAGCTAGTATAACATTAAAAGGGACAAAAGTTCTTACTTAGAGGATTCAAAATCCACTAAGCAAGGAAATACTAGATCTAGGAATTAAACCTAGTAGATTGGATATACTATACTAATCTAGAAGCCATTGTACCTAATTGGCTAACTAAAGTTCTTATTGGATTATATTAGTTAGAATTAGGATTTGTAGACTAACTAATCTAAGTAGGAGTATTGGAATATACAGTCTAGTTAGTAACCTAGTAAGGGATGTCAAGGTAGACTAGATTACATAATAACCATTACGTAACTAATCCAAGCTAATACCTTTTAGGTTTAGCTCCAACCTATAGAATAACAACACACTTGCTATTCCTACTTTGGCCCCTACTATTCCTTGTAGCTTCTATTGTAGTTTATAATCCATTTATACCTATCGGCCCTCCTTAGCTCGACAAATCCTATATATCGAAGGATATCCGAATACCTATAAGTAGAAACATTAATATCTATTATAGGTAGGCTATTGTTACTATAGGTAGGCTATCGTTACTATAGGCTATTATTACTATAGGTAGGCTATTGCGATAAGTAACGATAGCCTACCTATAGTAACAATAACCTACCTATAGTAACGATAGCCTATAGCGATAATAGCCTATAGTAATAATAGCCTACCTATAGCGATAATAACCTACCTATAGTAATAATAGCCTACCTATAGTAACGATAGCCTATAAAAACGATAGCCTATCTATAGCGACGATAGCCTATCTATAGTAACGATAGCCTATAGTAATAACGAGTAGATAGGTTATCGTTACTATAGGTAGGCTATCGTCGCTATAGGTAGGCTATTGTTACTATAGGTAGGTTATATAGGTAGGCCTCTTTCTATCTAAGTAATTACTATACTAATATATACTATCTAAGTAATTTCTATACTAATATATACTATCTAAGTAAGCCTCTTACTATCCGAGTAATTACTATACTAATATATACTATTTAAGTATTTACCTATAATTGGAAGTCTAACGGCTTTCGCTAATATAGGCTTAGTAGCCCTTAGCTGTTTGGATAGGCGTTTAACTATATAATAATATATTACTATATTCTATTAGAGTAAACTATAGTTAATTATGCATTTATATAACACGATACGGCGATTTTTTGGATATAGCAATTAATGCAATCGCATCGCTGTGCATTGCACATTAATTCGATGAAGTATTGAGGCAAAACGCTAAGATGCTTACAAAGCCGCGCTAACGAAACGCTGGAAACACGAAATCCTCCTTGCACACGTTAAAGAGCGATCAGTGCCGTCTGCTTTCGAAGTGCCTGTCTACAACATCACTCGCTTCGCTAATCTCGGATTCGAAAATCTGGCGGTACGCCCGAACGGCCAGATCTTGACCACCACAACCAACCCAAACGCCAGCGTATATCAAGTCGACCCCTTGAACATACTACCACCAACTCTCGTTCACACCATACCAAACGTCACCAGCGCAAATGGAATTCTGGAAAGGGAGCCAGACGTGTACTACATTGCATCGGGCTACATCAACCTCACATCGCCATTCGATACTGTCCCGAGTTCCTACTCCATCACGGAGCTTGACATGCGGGGCGTGCTCGTCTTGCCGAACGGTCGACTATCACGCCCGCCTGTGACGAAGCGTATCGCGAGCTTGCCCAATGCAGCACTTATGAATGGAATAGCGCTTGCTCGTCCCCAGTCTGACCATCTTCTTGTGGCAGACACATTCCGTGGTCTCATCTGGAACGTCAACGTTCAGACCGGCAGTATCGACATAGCACTCAACGACACAACGACCAAAGGCTCCACCTCCAATCCTGCGGGCATCAATGGCATGAAAGTCCACAACGGATCCTTATACTGGACCAATACCGGACAAAGCAAGTTGTACAAAGTCGCAATCGATGAGAAGGGCAACGTGCCGTATGGATGCAAGCCAGAAGTCGTTACGGCCAACATTGTTTGTGATGACCTCGTATTAGATCACAGAGGCATTGCGTATGTCGCCTCTCCGTCCGGCCTGATTACGAAGGTCAGTCCTGGTGGCCAGCAGGAAGTCATCGCAGGCAATTCGACGGGAAGTAAGCTGAATGGTCCTACTGCTGTCCGGTTTTGTCGACTGGCATCTGATCGATGGAGTTTGTACATCACGACCGATGGCGGGATACCACAGTTCGGTGGTCCGGTCAATGGTACTCAGGGCGTTTCGAGAATTGATTTATCTGCTTCTGACCAAAGGAGGTATTAATTGTTTGGCCTCGTTTTCAGATTCTGAATCGTATTAGTAGTAGCATTCATTTTTTTTTTCAGAAATATTCACCTACATCAAGATCGCTCCCCATTATTAGTACATTTCCACCACTGCGACCAGTAAATTTTCTGCCATGTGAGGAATGCACTGAGAACCAAGATTATGATGTTATCAGGAATCTATAATCTTCCTTCGTGAAAAGAAAGCTTCCCTCCATATTTGAAAACGTTTGACACACACACAGGCTTTCGAAAAAGAAAAGATAGCATGTCCTGTAGAAAATGGATCTTGGCTTTTCTGGGGGGGCAGACGCTCTGGAAATGGAGCCTGGGAGCTTACGTGGGTCCCCAGCACGTTATTTAATCGATGACGACGAAGCCAGAGATTTGTTTTCAAGGAAGTTATTACGATATAGAAGGTTCGACACCAACAACAAGGTGCAGTCAGTTCGGGAAACTCGAACCTACATACCTTGGTTGTCCAGGTCATCGTCTCTAGAACTGAGATTAGGTATTAAAGAGCACGACCGGTCCAAGTTGTTTACGCCCTGCCGACGCACGTTAGGAGGGATGTGAGGAATAGTGCGACCGTAGTTCAAAAAAAAAAAGCATTGGTATTCATCAGGCACAGGGCATCCAAGTTTCGTGATGAATAAAAATATCATAGTTATCTCGAGGTATAGAGCTCGTTTCATCGTAGCTTATTTACAGCATTCATGGTTACGTTTCACAGGATTGACTTCTGTCATCCTGTGCCAAATTGACAATCGTGGATGTGCCTGTACATGGCTAAATTTGACTGCTCGAATCCCTAACGTCTTCAGCAGTCGTTGCTGCTTGCCGTATATTCTCTGTGTCAGGCGTGCTTAATGTTTCCTCGGTTGGGAAGGGTATCGCACGGAACCTTCTCGTTGTCGCAGTAGAATGCCGCTCTTCTGTCGACTGCTGCACTTGTCGAATTGTTTGTCGACTCTGATCAATTAATGATCGAAGCGTGTAAACTTGAGTCGCTCTCCGAAATGCAATTGAGCGGAGACTGCATCGCTGTTCACTTTTTTTCGTAGCCATGGATAATATTCGTGATCATCGTCGGTGTGGTGTTCTTCGGAATCGCTGGTCCCTTGCGCATGGCCTCTTCCTTCAACCCTTTTTGAGAGAGAATCCTCTCAGTCTCGTTTTGATCGCATTGACTGGCTGGATAGACTGATTGAAGACGGAAGACGGCGCAGAGGACTTGTCGCTTACGCTGGCTAGGCTGTCCTGCGATTCTGATCGTCGACGAGTTTCTGCCAATACATCTGCAAGGCTGACATTGGATCGCGAGTATGGAGTGTTATCGATGTCGAGGATCTCGACGAACTTTGAAGCCATATTATGCGGAACGAAGTGATATGCTTGTTGTAGTTTGCTTTGAGAATGATTGCCAACCGATCGTGGCAGAGGCAGGGCGCGACAGCCACAATCAGATATAGGCAATGGTGGGTCAGAGGTGTGGAGCGCGGCAGAGGCGGGCACGAGGTCTTTGTATCTGAGATCCAGACAGACCCCTACGCAAGCCTCCACATCACGCTGCGAGGCTGCGACACCGAGCGGACCGCGGTGCCTGCAAAGATGGTCTCAGGGGGTCCTGGGTAGCGGGACAAGACCCTTGCAGGCAGTCAATCAGCTTGCACGGCGTCGCGTCAGTGTTCACATTGGCTTGTGTCATCTGACAGCCATCCGTCATGTTCTGTGAAATTGAACGTGGCGTGGCGTAGAATACACTCAACTCGTGAAAGAGGAGTGCTGTCCCTTGGATGATTTCCCTTGGGCTTTCTAGATTGCACCTATGCGGAGGCGCACGTAGATCTTCGTCTGGCCAGCAGCCACAAATAGATCTGGCAGGATTGCGGCGCTCCAGAGTCCAGACTCGTCCAAGACTCGCTCACCGAAAGCATCGAAGGGCCAGAAGACTGAACCAGTGAGCCAGCCTTGTGATCGTCTCTGCTGCTTGCTGCCGGGCATTCTCACGGACTTTACGCAGTCCGGCGAGATGTCTGTATACGCCTCGCTTCTCGCCGCGCCCGTCTGAACGCGGTGGCAACTTTGAACACGCACCTGACCCTCGCACCGGTCACTATTGAAAGGCTCTGCAGGTACTCCGATAGTGCGGATGCGTATGTACGACGACGCAACAAGTCATGCTCCATCTTAACCGTGCTCTGTGAATAATGTAGACGCCAACGGACTCATCTCGAAGCAATATCACACCACTCGACACTTCTGCCCGAGTGTTGTCTTCCTTCACATCTATTCATCTCATTTCTGTAGGGCCGATGCGTGGGTGGTATACCGACACTTCGCAGCAGTTCGTGCTCGGCGATCCGCGGCCGTAACGTGGCTGGTTCATGCAGCTATCGCCGTAGTGTAGATGAAACGTGAAGATTGCTTCCTTTCGGGCAGAAGATCCATGGTGCTGGAGAGGGGAAAATGTGTCGGTGTGAACACGAGACTGGGAAATAATGGGGCGCCAATACTTCCGCACAATGCTGGTACCTGAGACCAGAATTCGCTCCGGTCTATTCTATGCTACTGTCCGCCATGTCTAAAAGGCGACTGTCCGTGGTTGTTCCAGATCTGGAGTGCAGCACCGGATCAGACACGGACCATGTTGGTCACCCGCACACGATCGATGTACCTTTCCGCCAACGACTTCACCTCACTTGCTCTCTCCACTTGCTCTCGACCATACTTTGCACTGCTGCTTGTCTACTAGCTGTATACCGTACATGCCTACCTACGCGAACACGTCGACCGGCATCATGCATCATCTTTCAAGCAGTCATTCCGCCGTCTACTGTGTATACCGCTCCACTGACATAACTTGCATCGTCTGACAGCAGAAATGCGAAAACCTTGGCAGCTTCCTCTGCATCGCCTACGCGCGGAAGAGGCACTGAAGCTGCGAGAGTCGCCACGGCTTCCTTTATCCCTGATTTTCTTTCGAATTCCGTGAGCAGCGGCGTATGGATGAGCCCCGGAGCGACTGCATTCACACGAATACCTTTCTCGCGCCCATATCGCCTGGCAATCGCTCTGGTCAGACCAACCACGCCATGCTTCGCTGTCACATATCTGGGAGGGGCAATACATGTCAGTCGTGCTTTTGCCACGCCAGGGTTCTCTAAGTTGCAGTCTTACGACACGGTACCGGCTCTGGTATCGAGTCCAGCAACGGAAGTGGCGTTCACAATTGAACCTCCAGGCTGAATCGCTGCCAGTTCCGCCTTCATACTGTTCGCGACTCCCACGAGATTGATCGCGAGAAGCTGCTCGAGGCTATCGTCGTCCCTGGCATCGTGCCACGGAATTTCGGGCTTCATGCAGTCGGTGATACCGGCGATATTAGCTGCACCATCGAGCTTGCCGAACTTTTTTACAGTCTGAGATATCCATTCCTTGAGCTGCTCCAGGTCTCGGACATCGGCATGTTGAGCCCAGATGTAATCGGAGCCTGCGAGAGCACATCAGCACGCGTCCTCGATCGGAGGACGGAGCAAAAAGGTTGACAGACTTTTGGCATACTCTTCAAGCTGGTGTGCAGCCTTGTACAGATTGACTGTGTTGGCATCGGAGAGACTGACCTTGGCCCCTCGAGTGGCTAGGATCTTGGCCAAAGCAAACCCGATGCCAGATGCACCTCCGGTAATGGCAATAACCTTTCCCTCCATGTCACTAGCCTTTGTCAATTGCCTTGAGACTGCTTTTAGTCGCTCATTGGCAGACATTGCGGGCTTGAAGGCTTTACTCGCCATTATTTCGTCGGAGATTAAGGAGGATTTGTTCGGTCGCTCTTCAAGAGTGGTGGTAATGCTGGCGCCGTCTCATCCACCAGAAATGCGAAAGTGGTCTTCTCGTAGTTCTATACCGTTCACAGCATGCTGATGGGGACCAGATAACTGGCGCTCGAATTTTATTCGAGGTTGCTATCCTCGGTCGTCAGAGATTCGGCAGTGCCGGCCGGTGTGCACCGTGGCAGACTGTATGCTGGTAATTGACCAGGGGGGTTTGATTACGATTTACCCCATTTTTACTTCTACTATTAATGCCTATCTAGACGGGACTTTGATAACAAGCACCATCCTTCAGAAAACAACAGTGAATCCGCTTATGCCTAACGTCAGGTTGTGGTCGTGATTGACGGACCCCATTCAGTCAATCGAGTTGGGCTTTAATTCTATGTAGTAGAATGCTTATAGATAGACTTTGGCTGGACAGAAAGTGTTTGTCCTCGAATGGTAAAGCTCTGTTGTACGCCTCCCTTTAGTACTACATAGTGAGCTGGATCCTACTATTAATTGAGAAGATATATTAGATTCGTTAGTAGAGAGAAGGCGGGCGGGCGGGCGGTTTGACTTACGGGCGAAATTAAGCTCGAGTGAGCTTGTACAATATGTACTTCCTACAATACGCTCTAGGGAGTACTTGTTCGGTAGTAAACAACTGAAAGATCTGCTGCTACATTCATTCAATGAGCTCTGTCTTCGTCGCGATTTTGTCCTCGCTTTACGGCGAGGCCGGGTGATTCGGTGAGCATAGCGTATTATTATCAAGGTAGAAAAGAGAAAAAGATGGTCAGTGCTGGTTGCCATCTGAATAACGCGTCAAGTGTCTTTCCGCCGTCCAAGCGGCCTTTCACATGCAAAGCGAGTCTTGGCATTCAACGGCCCGCAATTGCCGGGCCATATGCGATCTCCTAGTTCTCCTCGCGACTTCGATTGGCGGCACATGTCTCTGCGCACAATGGCCGGAGAAGCTAATATTGCCATCACGGCAACGTCATGTAAGTCCTATCGAGGGCATGCCGGTTCTAAGCTAATCGCTCTCGCAGCGCGCTCCGCCGTGTCTCGAGCTTTCGACATCACCGAGCTGTTGGAGAAGATCCTGAAAGAAGTCGGCAGCAACAACACATCAGACGGCGTGCGCACCTTACTACTCAGTCAACGCACTTGCAAAGCCTTCCGCGACACCGTCAACGACTCGCCCACCCTTCGTCGCGCGCTGTACTTCGAGCGCAGCCCAACTAGTCCCGAACCTGGCCCAATCGAGCGAAATCCATTGCTCCGATCATGGTCGGCGTTTATCGATGCACAGAACGGTAGAAATATGAGCTTGATAGTCCTTCGTTCTCCTAGCACTGCTGGTGAGGTCACGATGGGCATCCGCCAATCGCACTCCGACAAGAACGCGATTCGAGGTGTTCAGAGTTCCTGCCGCCGTATGCATTTCTTTGGCGGTGCTCAGGAGCCCGTGTTTACTGCTGTGTACTTCAGCGGAGATTTCGACAAGCGAGTGGAGGGAAGATGGGTAAACCCGAAGCTGAGCGAGATCTTGAACTTAGTGGAAGGCACGGGTTCCTAGCAGCGGGCCGCGGTGTTCTCATCGCTGTTTAAGACGAGAAGTCTTCGGTTGGCTTTTTGGGAACTTTCGAAAAAGGATAGGCCTCTCTCTGACGAATCGTTCCCGAGTCATGGTCATGCACATTAAGTCCCTTTTTCTGATCTACTGCGACCCGAGCTACGGGAGAGCGATTGTCTCAACTGTACACGGTGATTCTTTAGATCAACCATGCAATGCCGCCACATGCCATCTATGCATCTCCTCCCGTCGATGCTGGTTTGCTGCTCGTGGGTATTGCTGAGTTCGCCAAAGGGGAATGTAGAATTGGCTTCTTACCATTGGCACGATAGTGAAGAACGACGTCTTGTCCTCCTCGCCACATATGAGTTCGCATGCTAGCCAGGGTCATAGTGGGTGGAATCAGCTGTCAAAGATGTCAGCATATTTCAGTCTCGTGCGTGGCTCGTGGACCCACCTGATCCTGACACCACAACTCCAGATACTCCTCAGCTTTGGGTCTCACTTCGTCTTCCTTCGGTGCAGGCTCTATCCGCTCTGCAATATACGCCAGAATCTTCTTGGCGCGCAGCATTCGATTGGCGTTCAGGCGGTTATTGCCATCACTGGCAATGGCAGGTAGAGTCGGCTTTCCGCTGGCAGGGTCAATCCAAGGCTCCAGAATGAAGCTGATCTTGACAACATCTTTGACAGGAATCTGGTTGCGCAAGAGGACCTCACCAAGCCACATCGGTGCTGTCTTCTCCACGAGATCCGTCATTTCACCGAGACCGCCGACTGTGCCCTCGAAGAGGTCTGCTACGCCACCAGCTTCTGGCCGATCTTCTTGGATCAAGATAGTGGTATTTGGAGGTGGTCTTAGCACAGGCGTCTCGTTTGGAAGACTGGGCTGTATGGCACTCGGAAGCTCGATCTCGGCCTTCGGCACCGGCAGACCGTTTTCATGGGCTTGCTGCTGCTGGATCTGGTTGCGCAAGCTGTCTTCGTAAGCGAAGCGGATCCTCTGCACAGTGCCAAGCAGATTGTCATCCACGATTCTACTGTTGGATGTCTTCGAGGAATGTGTATCCGATTTATCGGCCTCATTCTCCTTCTCTTCCACAGGCGCTGGCTTGTCGGTGGTGTTCGTTGTCGTCCTTCCGATCTTACTCATCCCTGCAAACGACATGTTCATTTTAAACTTCTTGCCGAAGAGACCGCTCTTGCCCGGCGTCGCAGCTTCCTTTCCGGGTGGGTTCTCTCCTGATGGGGTCTGAGGTTCTTGGCCTTCGCCTGGTGTCACCGCAAGCTGTGATGTACCACCAGGTGTGGTCAGATCAGTGTTTGGTACACGCGATGTCGAGAAGTAGTCATTTGATCGTTCGGTGGATTTGCGCTGCGATTGAGACGACACTCGTTGCTCTAGTGGCGCACCTTCCTCCGCTGTGGGAGGTAGCTGAGGCGTTGTTCTCGTCGCTACTGGGGATCCTGTGATCGCCGGGGTCGCGAGACCGATGTTGAAGCCAGGTGTGGTGGGCGCACGAGCACCATTCGTGCTAGGACGCACGGTCGATGCGGATTGAGTGCCATTCGTGTCGGTATACCATCCATCCAGGTTTGTTTGTGGCAAATCGATGCTTGTCGGGGCATTCTCACGCTGCAGTCGTTGCTGCTCTCTATTAGTCAGCAGCTGGTTGCGGAATGCTTGATCCCTTTTGATTTCTTCTGTGACCAGGCTGTCGAATAGGTATCTCAAGACCCATTTGCCCAGGTTGATGCGTTGATCCTCTCGATACTCCACGCCTTCGTCGAGATCCAGCTCGTCGGCGTACATCTCCGCGTCGAAGCAGGTATTTTCCTCCAAGACCACAGCAACGCTCCCGGTTCTCGTGTCCACGGTACACCAATTGGCGACTACAGCGGTGGTCGTTACTTCATTCTGAACATCTTCGAGATGTCGCTTGCCGTATGATCGTATAGGCACGCACTTCAGCAAGTCCCACATCAACACCTCTCCAGCAGTATCTTTGGTCAGCACCCGCTTCCTGTCATTCAGCATGACGTGCTTGATCAGACCATTCTGCCCTTCAATCGAGTACTCGGGCTGCGACCGGATGGGCAATGGCACGATGCCTTCTGGCGGGCCGTCCAATGTTGCTCGCCGTTGCGGTGGAGAGCCTTCTGGCTCGGGAGGAGGACTAATGGGTGTTGGGAAGTGAACGGTGTTGCTAAGCCGAAGCACATGCTTGAGCGGGATCTTTCGCTTGGCAATAGACGGCCGATGTGGCGTCTGCACTGGCGGACTTGGGACTCTCGCGCGTGCGGTGGCAGAGCTCAGCCTGTGATATGTGCTGTACCCTTCTGGAATGTCAATTTCTGCATTCGTGGTATTGATGTCGCGCCACCGGTTTATGCTCGGCCGACTGGTGGCTGTCCACAAGCAACCGCCAGCAGCAACGACCTTGTGTACGCCTTCGTGTTCTTGGAAGAGTGCGACGGACAATCCTTCGTCAAGCTCAATGGTGTTCCGGGTATCGGTCTTGGCAATCAAGCCGTTCTTGTCGCTGGAGTAGAAGACAGACATGTCTGGATCGTCGGAGAACAGAGACCACACGCTCGCATCGTGCATGGTCAGTGTGAACATGCATCGACCAGCGATGGTACTCCAGACTTTCACAGTCCTGTCGCTGCTCGCAGTCATGATGGTGGTGCCATCTTGGCTTACGAGGATGTGTCTAATGTTGTCTGTGTGCCCGACCAGCTTGGTCACTCGCTTGCCCGTTCGGCAATCCCATACTCTTACTGTGCTTTCGGGCCCTCCGCTTGCCAACAGCGAATCTGTCGCCGCCAGCGCATAGACGCTGCCTTTCTCTTTACTGAGCAGACTGCTGACCTCATCTTCGGCCACATTGATTTTGAGCTTCTGCCCTGCTCCATTCAGATCCCAAAGATTGATGTAACGATCAAGACCACCACTTGCTACCCAGTCGCAGGTCGAGTAGGGTACGGCAAGCGTCTTCACATAGTCACTATGCAAGCCGATGGTCTGCGGTGGCAGGCCGTCTGACGCCGAAGGTCTCCATAACTTCACGGTGATGTCCGACGAGGCGGAGATCAAGGCCTGATTGTTCTGGGCAAGCGCGATGTCATTGATCCAATGCGTATGCGCCTGCACTTGCGATCGGAGCGTGGTCGCGGGCGCGTCTGCGTGTGGCACTTTCGCATCGTGTTCGGGCGGAATGGCGTTCCGAAGATTGAGGTGTGTGTCCCATGCGCAGATGACTCCGTCTCTACCGCCGGAATAGAGTAGGGAATTGGTCGGGTCTACTGCAAGGCCATTGACACCGAGCCGATGTCCTCCGGCCGAGTTGGCGAGTGGGAGCACTGTGAGAGTAAGCGACGGTCAATCTCCGCCCCGCGCTGCGATGTTTGTGTGTGCCTCCGCCCGGGTGGTTGTACGGCTTCACTCACCATAACTGATTCGCTGTCTCGCCTTGCGAGCCATCAGGCTGCTCTATTCATGCGATGCTGCAAAGTCTGTGCCCCACTATGCGTGCACCGTGAGCCGAGACGGGTATGCTGTGTCGCGCTGCTGCTGCTGCTGCTGCGGTCCTCTCCTCCAATCTCCTCCTGATGCCGCGTGCCGCGCGCCGCCGTGCGTAGCTTCACTGCCGCAAACTATCGATCGTCCATCATCGTCTTGGCATCCGGCACTTTGCGAAAAGACGGTGCGAGCGGGATGTTTTGTCGGAGGAAAGTACAGTGTGCACGATGCAGCAGGCACGGCCAGCATATCAGAATGGCACTTGCCTGCCACGAGCTGCGGCAATGCAGGATGACACGCGCCAAGACCAAGACCATGCAACACTTCATACTTCGACACTCAACTTCCACCTCACCTTTCTGTGCAATACATAATGGCGCTGGCACTACGGAGCACGCCATTCCCATCACACCAACTTCGGAGTGTTTGGAAAGCGACTTCATCACCGTGAAGTAGAGCGGACTTGCTTAAACAGCTCATGTTTCTAGTAACAACATACAGCACTTCGCCCACCATGATCTTCAAAGCTTGACAAGTCCTCGGGGCGCAGCGAAACTACTCGTCTTGCAAGCGATGGTAGTCTCGTTGTCAATGGGACGACGACGATGGGATTCTCCCCTTTGAGAAACAGTGCTACTGCTAGCTTGACAAGCAGTCATGTCGACAACAAAATCAAAGCTACCTCAAATGTCGCTCGTCCGGCAACAGCTGCGACATCAGCCGGAGGTTCTGTCAGACACTCTGGACCATTCTTACTCATCGCAGGTATTGCTACCGCTCTTGCAGTCATGCTTTGAAAGACACTCGGACCTTTCTTGATCTATGCTTTCCGCTACACCAGCATCTTCCAAAATCATGCTTGCCGCCTTCTCACCAATCGCATACACAGTAGCCTGCAAATGAGCCGAAATCTGCAAAGGCATGATACTAGCATCCGCGACCCGCAATCCCTTCACACCGAAAACCCTCAGCCTCGAATCAACGACTCCTCCATCCTCAACACTCTTCCCCATCGCACAAGTCCCGACCGGATGCCAGTCCGTGGTGATATTCGCCAACATCCACTCCTTCCATTCCTCCTTCGTCACATCCTTGGGTGGCCAAGCTCTATCCTTCACAAAACTCTTCAGAGGCTCCGTTTCGAGCATCTTCTTGCCGAATTCTGCTCCGTGGATCTGGATTTCAAGATCAATTTCGCCCTCGTTCTCGAAGTATTGTGGATTGATAATTGGGTCTTCATAGGGTGCGGCGGCATTGACATGAATGCTTCCGCGAGAGAATGAATACTGCAGGATCTGGAGGAGCGTCGCATATTTCTTCCCTGGCTTGACTGGTGTGGAAGGGTTCCAGTTCCCGACGTCGAAGATATACTCCACGTAGCCATGGTTCGATGAGGGCTTGGTGATGCGGTTTGCGATGGTTTGATCGCGAGCATTTGCGGCTTGTGCTGGAAGGCGGGAGGCTAGGGCTGCGAGTTGTTCTTTGTTGCCGGAAACGATAGTTTCGATAGGAATGTAAGCGAGTGAGCCCGCGAGCCAAGTTCGAAGTCCAGTACGCTCCGTCTGGTATTCATTGTCAGCTGCCATGGCCTTTTCAGGATCGTTGCGCAAATCATCGGGCGACAGGACTGAAGGGTCGATTTCGTAGATTGTCGCTGTCACTACATAGTCCTTGTCAGCGTAACAGTGATCCCACCAAGGAATCTCGAAGCAGACTTACAGAGATGATCCTGCAAGTTCTCTCCCACGTTCAGGTTTTGGACTTGAGGCTCAATGCCCGCTTTCTGCAAGATTGAAGAGTTGCCTATTCCTGAAAGTTCCAGTATCTGAGGCGATTTCACACTTCCTGCAGACAGGATCACTTCTTTCGACGTATGAACGGTATAAGTGGAACCATTGTGCTCGAAGTTCACGCCCTTAGCTACCCATTCTCCATCAGCCTTCTCAATAACGATGTTTCGCACGGTGGCACCAGTCAGGACTGACAAGTTCTTACGACGCTTTGCCGGCATGAGATATGCTGATGCTGCATACTCGCGAGTCGCAGTTTCGGGATTCACAGCACTAATACTGGTCCACGCGCCGGTATTTGAACCAGACATTGGTGTTTCATTTGTAGATACGCCGAGATTGTTCATAGTCTCGTGCCAGAATTGATGCGCGTCTGAATATTCTTTGCAGAAAGAGATCGTGACAGGTCCGCCTTTGCCGTGAGACGCATCGTCAAAGTGCTGTTTGTACCGTTTTTTGGTCTGCGCGTCTGGCGCTATCAAGTTTTCGCTTTTCTTATAGAAAGGACTGATGACACATCAGCATCGACACCCTTTGGTTTGGACTCACTCACAGCATTTCTTTCCAGCCCCAACCTTCGCAACCCAGTCTTTCCCAAGCATCAAGATCATCTCCACTTGGTCGATTCCATGTCATGAAGTTGAGTGCGCTGGATCCTCCGAGAGCTTTTCCTCGCGGCCATGATAGCTTTCGATCCGAAAGCTGCTTCTGGGGAGTTGTCTCGAATTTCCAGTCGTATTCAGTGCCGATTCCATCGCCGAAATGTCCGGGAACGCTGACTGCTGGTGTGTTTTCTGGGATATCGTAGCCAGCTTCAAGGACGCCAACGTTGAATATGCCGTTCTCACTCAGTCTTGCGGCTATTACGAGGCCAGCTGTGCCTCCGCCGATGATCAAATAGTCGAACTTCTTGTTTACGAAAGCTGCCGGTGTCATGGTGTCTGTAGTCATCTTTGGTAGGTGCTTGTGTTGACCGAGTGTTGCCACAGTGGTACGTAGATTAATGTGGTAGATTCGAAGCAATACTTGAGCTCCTAGAGAGCTCTCTGCTATGTTGTTTTCGATGTTGCTGTGAGCCTTTACGAATAGTAACAACTAGTGATGTTGACTAAGGCCTGAAGCTAGTATTTAGCTGCGCGCCTGAGGTCTGTGGTACCTGCAGGTGCGGCTTCTTCGCAATACATACTCAGTATGCTGGCCAGTCACCGACTATGCCCCTCAGCTGAGAAAGGCTATCGTGAAGGATTATCTAGGTACAAAAGTAAAGATACAAACAATGTCAAGCTCGGTTCCAGTGGTATCTTGGCGCTCACGGCTCTATAGCGATTCAGCTCTATCGATCCCGTGTTATAGGTGCGCAAAATAAATTACTATTACTTATTACTATTACTATAGTAAGTTACTAATATTACTATAGTAAGCTACTATTACTATTACTATTTAAATTTTTCTAAAATTACTATTACTATTACTATCACTATAGTAATATATAAATAGTAATAGTTGTCAAGCTAAGGAGGGCTAATAGGTGTAAATGGATTATAAACTACAATAGAAGCTATAAGGAATAGTAGGGGCTAAAGTAGGAATAGTAAGTATATTGTTATTATCTATAGGTTAGAGCTTAACCTAAAAGGTATTAGCTTAGATTAGTTATATAATTATTATTATATAATCTAGCCTGCTTAGTATCCCCTACTAGGTAACTAACTAGACTATATATTCTAATACTCCTACTTAGATTAGTTAGTCTACAAATCCTAATTCTAACTAATATAATCTAATAAGAATTTTAATTAGCTAATTAGATATAATGGCTTCTAGATTAGTATAGTGTATCCAATCTACTAGGTTCAATTCCTAGATCTAGTGTTTACTTACTTAGTAGAGTTAAACTCTTCTAAGCAAGTACCTTTATCCCTTTTAATATTATACTAGCTATAATTGTCTAATGAATTCCTAGAACTATAGCCCTATCTTTAGCTTAGTTAGGCTATTAGCTACTATCTCTTTTATTAGAGTGTATTCTACTA